>KN716580.1:92314-108630 GCA_000816705.1 Dictyocaulus viviparus
TATATATATATATATATATGTATATATATATAGAAGAAGTTTATATAGAAGTTTTTATACATAATTTTACTACGGAAAATTATGACAAAAAAGTAATTCTACGGCTTAAAAATATCAAAAGCGATGAATGGATAATTTTTCATGGAAAGCTTTTCAAACAGCCAATGTCGTTTGTAACTTATTGTTTTAAATACTTCAGTGGAAAAAAAAATCGGCCCTCTTATGTAATGCAGATTAGAAATCATGAGTTGAACACAGCTGTTCATCGTTGCAACTCAACCGACCCTCATTTAACATCAACAAAATCTGTTTTAGAAGATTTGCGTCATTAAAGTTGAGGCTCATCCCTCATTCTTACAACTTTTTTCTTCCATTCTGGTCTTTTTATTTAATTTTGAATCATTATTGACTGACTAGTAAATAGAAATGATTTCTATCTTTCTGATCACTTTCTTTTATTTCATAGCCTGTGCCTAGTACTCGATAGCCTCAATTCGACATTTTTCTTCTATGCTATTCATATTCACTGCAAGATTTCAATTTTTCTTCTCATTCATTTCCCTAACTGTTTCTGTAACGTTCGTTTTCACTATTTTTCTTTCTCTCTGTATCTCTTCTTAACGCTGTCTATTTTTAGCTTCTCCTCTTTGTACCTCTCTAGTCAAATGTTTTCTAACGAAAGTGGCGGCTGCTTTATGTCATGTGCTCATTTCCTTGTCTTTCAACAATCGTTAGAATTTCACGGATACAACGATAAAATAGAACTTTTCAAATAGTACTAATTTGTTTTGCGTAAGAAGAAAAAATTGACTTTGTCTTACTGTATTGCATGCCATCGTAGATCAATAGCTTTTTTCTAGCAATTTGTGTGATACTAATAATTCTATTTTTATCTTCTTAAACACGTTATTAGGATACCTTTATGAGTATTTTGTGATTAAATACCTCATACAAAAAGAACATCTCATTTCATAGCACAATTTAATTTTGAGGTTGAATCCGCAAAAACCTGGAGTGAGTTATTCAGGTTACACTTTTAACGACATTGTATTCTTTTTACTTCTCACTTGAAAATCGTTCGTTATTCCGATTTGTGACGTTAGATTGACGTCTTCAGAAAGATCTCCTTCCTGGCTTCCACTTAGCTATTAGTTAAACAAGATGTCATCAGGTTGTCATT
Source organism: Dictyocaulus viviparus (assembly GCA_000816705.1). Lineage (NCBI taxonomy): Eukaryota > Metazoa > Nematoda > Chromadorea > Rhabditida > Metastrongylidae > Dictyocaulus > Dictyocaulus viviparus. Next base: position 93,495 of record KN716580.1, read on the forward strand.
ATGTTGTCACACCAACCTCCTGGCACGTCATTCACTATCGATCGCATTTCGAAAGAATTGCTAATCGATTACTTTTGCTTAATTGAAATTTCCAGAAAGTCGATCAACCGTTGATCAACGCCATCAAGGAGATCACAGAATCCATCAAAAATTTAGTTCATAGATCTGGTTTCAGTAGAAAATTCATATGAATTACTTGTTACTGAATACTTTGGACGTCCTCTCTGTCTGTTGTTGCACAATAACGAGGTTTTCTTATGAGTATAATTTGACTCAATAATGGTACGGTAGTCAAATTGAGTCATCTTGAGTTATTTTAACTCTGCTTTCTTCAGTCAACATCTTCTAATTTCTTCTTTTGATTTCAAAACATCCGTCGGCACTTAGAAGCAAAATAGCATTTTAAATCGATTACATAATTTGACATCATTTTTGATCTCTGTTTTTCTTTCTAAAAAGCATCTGATTTCATATTTCTTTTCGTTTCCTTCTCCTTTCTTAGACGTTATCAGCTGATATTACGAAGCCTAGATTTTCTAAAACTTTCGATTTTTGCTATATTCTAATGAGATCGAGCAGTTTGTTGAAAATTTAGATCAAATTTATTTACTATTTAGTAAAATTATTAGCTTCAATACAGAGCTTTGAAAGGGAAAGCATTTGAGTATATCTACTTTTCTTTTCTTAATAGTTTTTCTCTTGAAAAGAACGTCAATATTCACTCATACAGTATACCCGTGTATTTGAATACCACAGTAGATCATCAAGATATTTCTACTATATTCCAGAAGGATTTGAAAAAAAACAAAAAGACCAAAATCAGCTTAACTAACTCATTTGTTTCTTAAACATGTATTACAAAATGTTTTTTTTAACTCCCTTCAATTTGTCGAATATCAGCTTTCTACAATACTTTTCATTCATCCAACTCACTCGCTCCATTCATTCCTCATTCTGATTCGTAGACCATAACCGATCAAATAAAAGATGAAAAGAAATATTATTTGAAATACTGACTAATCAATAAAATGAGTAAGATATTTTACTACGAGTGAACATTTTCCTCATCGATTTTTTCTCCTGAAAAAACAACACGCATTCTTCTTTCCTTCTTTTCTATTTGATTAACTCATTTGAGTTTCAGATGACACGAGAGTTAGGAGTTCGACTTGATGAAAAGTATCGACATCGAACGTGTTGTAGTGTATGTCATATCAAATTCGGTTAGTTCTATTACCTCTTTTTCACACCTTTCTTTTTTCCCTCACCTTATACATAGTAGTTTCTAAATTTTCTCTTCTTCTTGCTATTCTCATTCTTTGGAAACTTTTTCTCCTTTGAAAAACGTTTAAAACTTTATTTTTGACTCATTCGATTCGTGTGAGAAACAACGACCTCCATTATTTATTAACTAAAAGATTTCACTACATAAATGAATTTGACTCATTTTTTTGCGCCTTTTTGGAAAACGATGAGAATGAGGCGACAATTTTTAAGGTACAACTATACTCGGAGTGATTGAGGCTGTTGTAAGTATAGCTGTATTGATTACTGCTGCTCAACAAGTTGTATGGAAAAATGGCGGTTCACATCACTGTTCGAAAAAGTGAGTCTAATTCAAATCAAAATCCGTAATTTTACTATATTTTTTCAACGATATTTTCTATTTTTCTTTGTAAAATCACAAGCCGAAGTAATCACTTAGAGTATATCTAATTGGATCAGATTTATTGTGATGTAATAAAGACAACTGTCGAGAACAATACGTAATCATGAGGGAAGAGGGAAGAGTTAGCACGAATATTTTACGCTTTATATCTCTTTAGAATCCGATATGAAAAAAGTACTGAAAGCGCACTCAATTATATTCTTTAAGAATGAAACTACATAAATAGAGTACTATCCGCTAAAATTATCCAGATGCTATACCGTACACCTATCCACATGATGATCTAACTGAGCACGGCGTTGTTTCGTCATTCATTTATGATCTATTGTGTGATCAATATTCACTTTTCAACCCGATGGCAATGAAATTTATTTGTATCAACGCAATGTACTTAATAATATAACATTAATGAGAAATATGATGAAAAACAATTCGGGAAAGAGGGACGTGGTTTTTTTTATATCTTGAGGATTGATATCGTTGTTTGTGTTAATTCGGGTTTGGAGTTCGGTAGCTGATAAGCTTGCTCCAAAGATGAGTTATTTCACCTCAAACTTGAGTAATCAAACCTTTATCTGAGCAATATACAGAAATATTACATCAAGACTACAACAGCGATGAATCAAGAATTAAGACAATAGAATTATCATGAACAGTTGTACGAGATTTCTAATAGCATGAGACAACGATAATCAGTTTAATATGGAAAGTGAAGGAGGTTATGTTAGGAGTTATGAGTGAAGTGTATGGAGATGTATACTTACTGTATCCGCCTATATAAGGAGGCGGAGACTTCGGTATGCTGAAACAGTGTCTTTTTTAGTCCTTCAACTACGTTCACGTTCATTTTCCGAATCAATTCGAAATGTCGCAATAATTATGACCTTATATAAAGCGGGACGTTTGCACTAAAGGAGCGATTACTCGACAGAGTATTCACTACAATCGTTAGTACCTCAAAGATTTTGAAATCCGTACCTCATCCTGTGTTCTAATCTTATAATCCATCACTTCATTAGAAACCGTTCATAAAAATGAGTTCAATTTTCGTTTTTTTCCCTCCTGTTACGATTGCTTTGTTGTATAAAAAGCAATCAGATTTTCAACAATAAATAGGTGGCTTATTGAAATCTGAAATGATTCCAAATGTCGGATCAATTGAAAATTGATTGACAGCTGCCTATTGAACATTTCATGTAAAATTTCTAGAAAGTGTAAAAGAGCAACAAAAAAAGAGCTGCACATGAAACGATTATTACAATAATTCACGAAGTCCGGCTGAAGTTGTCAAGCGGGTTTTCATTTCAAATGATTTCAATTGAAAACGAAGGAGTTCAATTTTGATGACGTAATCGTTTTGGTAGACCAGAAAAATCAATAGTGCATGCAGCATAATGTAAAGAAGTTACGATCTGGTGCGTAATCCTAAGGTTGTGCACTCTGGTTCGCACCATGACCTACCAAACTCTAGTCCCTGCTGGAAATGATGATTTGGTAAAAGAGGAAATTACCAAGATAGGCAGCACTGAGTCCATAGGGACAGCTTATCTTGAGTCGCAACGTAGAGCATAAACCTCTAACAGGCATAGTACGGTACTCTCACGATATCACTGTGAGGTTAAACGTGTAGACATATGTTATGAATGTTGATCAACGTTAGAGCTTCCGTCATAATATAAGAATTTTCACTCGCTGCTGTTTAATGTTGTGATTTGAATGCTTTAATAAACACAATCATATGGTAAACAATATTAAACAAGCATGAGATGAGGATAAAGTTAGCAAAAGTATGTTGAACCAAAGTACAAGTTATCGTTTTATCCCTCATATCCAGTGGATTCATAAATATTATGACATTTAGACGATTTGAAATAGTGCTAAACCAATATGTAATGCGAAAACAAATTCACTCTCACTACCTCCGCATCATAGCATAGATCATTTGAGGGAAAAATTTAGCATTAAATGCCCATTACAACTCGAGAAAAATTTCATAATCTATGAAGTAATAAAATCAATCATAGGAAAAAATCATTGATTTTTATTGATTCGTTTTAAGATGTAAATACTTTCAGCTTTCTACGTGATTGCCTTATATTTCAATTCAGTCACTTCAGTATCACTCTAATATTCGATTATATTTTGATAATGATGATGATCTGCATAATATTTTCTGTGAGTTCATTTTATATATACCTCATTTTTTTTCTGAGGAACAAACATTACAGTACGAATGTAGTGGAATTGACCATATATTTAAGCTTATCCTTGTTGCCTTGTTTACTTTTGAACAGCTCTTTTTTTTCCTATTTTATTTTCCATCAACTATTAGAGGTTATAATGATTTTGTTTTTATAATTCAAATTCCTAATTGATGCTGAATCAATCACCAAACCTAACACAGCCGGAACTCGAACCCTCACCTCGCCTTTTTGAATCCTTATAACTAAAGTTTTAAATCAACATTATCTCAAAAAACATGAAAAAGGTTGATTTCCTTAAAGTTTTAAACATTTTTTAGCACTATAAAACTTTAATTTTTGTTTATACAGTAGATTGAGGTATAATTACTTATCATAATTTATCAACATGAGTCATTTATTTAATATAAAAAAATCAATAAAACTGAATACCAGCAAAGCTCATTCCTACACGTAAGTGACTATGAGTATTCAATGAGCATCAATTGCCTGAAACCTTAGTGAGTGGAGGTGGAGGTTCTTCAAATACACATACGTATTTGATAGGTAAGCAAATGGAAAATGTATTAAAAAAAAAATCGATATTAGGTAGTGCTATTAAGCTATTTATATACAAATTTACGAATATCAATGGTATTTCATTGCGTTATTGAGATAATCGCTTCAGGCAAAATTAACCGTCATATTTTCTCAGGCTTTTCTATTCTAACAGAATGTTTATTTTAGATATTTTTATTGTTTTGTGGAATACTTTTCGATACTTCATGTTTATTGTTTCCACATATAATAATACAAGGAATTTTCCTTCTATTTTCTATCGGTTATTTTTGTTTATACGCTGTATCGTATTTTTATGGTGATCTACATATACATTCAAGAGATTTTCAAGTGAGTTCCTACCGATACTATTCGTTTTTATCGATTTATTGATTGAAATCGGTCGAAGTTGTTTACGTGATAGGTACATCGTTTTATTGAACGAATGTGGTTGGCAACGTTACTACTTGGTTTGGCTGGATTTCAAACGTACTTGTTTTCAGCGGTGATTCGATGCAGTATGTATATATCGGTAGATATTTTCCTCATCAAGTTATAAGCTTCGTTATAAGCAATAAGATGAGGTTAAACGAACGATGGTTACCTCATTAGATGGTGCAACTAGTGTATCTTTGTAGTTTCTAACAACTTAATGCCCAGCAATTTTTGTGATATCTAAAAAAGTATTTGTTCAATGAAGTGTCATCCAAACTTTGAGGAAAAAATTCTCACTTATCCTTTGTATACCTCGGTCTTAATCTCTTCAAAAATTATGACTATCATATCATACAGCTTCTTTTTTGCTTACTGAGTGACACTTCCATCAAATTCTTCTATAGACTCTCGACTGACACCTTAAAAATACAGAAAATCACAAATGAAAAAATTCCCCATTCGAAAAATGGAAAACTCACTCCGATAAGATCTACCAGTACGCTCTTCGACGACACTGATGGATTGCCAGCATATGCGACAATTTATTCATGCGATGAAGCCGGAAAATGATCGTTAAGTGCTTGAATTTTCAGGATATCGAGGAAAATCGACGAAGAAGGGAGAGTGCTTTTGCACGGTGCAGCGAGCGAGTTCGTTTGGCGAAAGAGAACGGATTATGGCGTCGAACAAGTTGGGGTGGTGGTTTCCAACAGGTACGTCGTTCTGTTCGACTACCCGCTACAGTTATAATTATATTGAATTTCAATGAGTGAACTGTTGAGGAAATCTCCTAACTCTTCAGGTTTTTCCTTCTAACTCAAATTTTCTGTTGTTTATTTTATTGATTCTTTTCCTCAACACTATGTGAATATTAAAAAAAGTGTTTTTCAAATTCAAAATTCACATGTGGATGAAATAATGAGTAATGGACGTATAAAATGAATAGTGAAAGATCGTATGCTTTTTGAATGAGTGTCCCATGAATTTCCCCTGAGATATTCCTTAGTTGCTTGAGATTACACAAATTCTACAAATTACTTATTCTTTTTTTACTGTACAACTTACGAGGTTTCTGAGGTGTTTGTGAGAGGTAATACAACAGTTTGTACGAGTTACAATTTCTCATGTGAGTCATTCAAACAACCTCCGTTTTCGGAACTTACAGCTAGCCGCCACACTTATTTAGAAGAGTCATTGACGTGGTTGATGAACAACGGCTGATTAATGTCGTTTATTCTACTGGTCAAACATACATTTAATTATTTTTAGATTTTGTAATATTGTAAGACGCACAGCAATTCCTCCACAGAGGGAATTGAGGCGACCATCATGATCTATACTCAAACTTATTTAAGATATAACTTACCAGAATCATTTCAAAATCACGAAAAATAGGTGCTATTTTAGTATAAAGGCGAATACGACGAAAATAAACCTAAGAAATCAGGAAAGCGAAAGGAGTTCCATGTTCAGTGGGACGTCAGGAAACAAAGCGAGGAAGAAGGAGGTGAACTCGATCAATGCGTACAGTATGTTTCAGTTCATTTGAAATCTTTTCAATATCATGATTGGATCCAAATCTATTATAAAATTAAACTTAGTTTTTCATATTATCCTTAATTTCTACACTGCCAGCCCAACCCTCCACAGCTATTACATGAATTATTTTTGGAGAGGATTATTAATGAAGTTGAAAACTGCACTACAACCACAGCGATGTTTTAAATATAATTTCTTGTAAACTATTTATAGGAGTATTGAAACACCACCTAACAGAAGTACAATTCAAGTGGAGTCAATAGATGAAACAGAAGATTCAGACACCCAGCCTCACCATGCTAATCAATCGCGATCGTCACTTAAAGCGGTATGCTGGTCATAAGAAACTATAACTTATTAAGCTGAGAGAAATACAAAACTATAAAGTCAGTCATGCTGTAAATCTTTGATTTAAATAATGTATAAGTTCACTTATCTGTATTTTTTGTATTGACTCCTGAGTCAAAGAATGCACTATCACTTGCTAGGAAGAATAAGGTAGTTTCAGGACCATATTTCGCCAATCCTATCCGATCAAAGAAAATTAACGTCTGACATTGAAGATGAGAGGACAATGAGGAACACGTCAACGTCGAAAACAGGCAATTCAAAAGCTGGCTTTGAAAGCCGTTCTTTGAAGGATAATTTCCACGACAAGTCGCTGTCTCTGAGTCCACAAAGACATACCGATAAGGAAATGCTCGACTTCGATTCGCAAACGAAACACGACATCCAGCAACGTACCACCGATGTGTCTACAAGGTATGATTAAGCGGAATATATTGCAAGATTTCTTGCGTATATTTTCGTAACTCATAACTTGTGCTCAATTTGAATAGTATAAGGATCGTACTCATAATAAACTCGTACGTATTGGAGCAATAAAGGCTTTTGGTTTCATGTCATACTCATTGGGTTTCCAGCTTCCTTCAACATAATGCATCAATATCTCTCCACTTATATTACACAGTAAAAATATTTATTATATTCCAACATAAATAACAAACAAAACGAAAAACATAACTCATAGTATTAAGATTTGTCAAGAGGACAAATAAGGTAAGAAATTTTCCCGACTATTGAATATACTCGTCACTAGTATCACATCAGTTCCAAGCAAGTGAAGCTTTAAACTCTTTGTTTTGATCAATATAACACGAGATTTTGATAGTAGATAAATTGATGAGAACCAGATTTACGTGATGAATGATGTTGCCAGTTGCATACACAATTCGCAAAATGTCAAAACATCGATGTGAGTAAGATATATCCTAACACAAAACGCCCGATAAACGTTGGAGTTAAAGGGAATAGACTGGTTTTCAAAAATATTAGCAGAATGTTTTTGTAAACCGATACAAAGAAACTGAAAAGTTTCAGCAAAACGAGGAGTCGAGGTAGTCAATCCGCAAGTCCCCAAAAGCAAAAGAGCATTGAAATAGAGGACACGCGACCAGCGGTCCGAAACCCAGCCCCATTGATCAAGCAGGATTCTCGGAGGTGAGGAAATCTAATTATTTCAATCTAGTAACTAAAAATTACCCAATGTACTATGGACCGAAGAAATGCTATTCACATTACTCAAAAAAGTTTCAGTTTTTCGCTTGGAAACGAAGAACACTTCACTTCCGAACCGTGCCAACGGAAGATCAGTTACATTCATCCTAATGAAAGTGAGGCTTAATTATATACTTGCTTAAGATTATCACCAATGCAGAATAATTTCCAGAGAGACGTGATATTCCATACATCAAAAGAATTTCAATAACATCCACACACTATTGATCAATAAAGTCTGACCAATAATGATGGACAAAGGAGAACGAAGGTCGTAATATACAGTAATGAATCGAGCAATAACCGTCAAATCATTCTAGTTGACGATCTCCAGAATACCCTGCCTGATTAGCACCTCACAATCATGTCGCGGCAAGGAATGCTGAAATCGGAGTGCTGATACTCTGATAAATAAATTTCAAGTGAAATCTTTAAAAAATTCATCACTTGGTACTCACATGACCATCATGTGGTTTAGTTGTGATTTTTTTATATGCTGATAATGAGGTGTGTAAAATAATAACAAAATCCTCACTACTAACTAACTTCATTCCAAATATAATCGTAGTACTCTCATATGTATAACGTTACCTGCATAATATGTCTCAAATTAAACTCATTATATTTGACGTATTTATTGTTTCTAGCGGCATCGTTTACTATCATATTAGTTCGTATACGTACTGTAAGACGTTACTATATGCGTATTATAGGTTGCAATAGCGAAACAATTGACCTCATTCATGTCTTCTTATCGATAAAAGACACTCACCATAGAATTGACCTGCAGCATAACTAAATTCCCATCGGACGTCTCGAACTCTCCGTAATTTTCAAGGACACGTACCTGCAATATTTTTAAGAATTTAGCATTCTTATGCGAACACTGAACAAACAGCTTTATGCGACTATACACCATAAATGCTACAAATGTCTTCAGTTTGCAGCCTCATCCTACAATATTTTCCTCAAATATCTTTTTAGATTCCAATTAATGGTTCCTATCCTTTTTATACAACGTTAAACGATTTAAAATCGAAATAGTTTTCAAATGAGAAAAGACAGCCATAAGTTATTGTAGCAAATGCTAAACAGAATACGAAACTATCCTTTTATTTCTTCTCGAAACAATAACAGAGAAAATAATTCTTTTAATTCAGTTGTTTGTAGTGTATAATAAGTGTCGAAACTGCAAGAAAGAACTAGGTGGTTACCGTAAAAACAAATTCATAAAAGTTTGCCACTCATTGACCAAGGAAATATTGGATGACTTGATCGAAAACTGTTTACAGGCTTTATGAAAGTCATTAATATCACTAAACATGCACGACACACTCTGAAAAGCTTTCGTTCGAGTATCGAATACTCGTCCATTTCGCACTAAAACACTGACTGAAACATATGAAAAAAGTGAAAACCAGCATAAGAGGAATGATCGGAAAGAAGATGCAAACCAATGTATTGCAACAAAATACTGTGCTATTTCTACATTAATGATGCAGTTAAAATTATTCATATTGATCGAATCATACGTATCGACAAGACTCCAAGAGAAGTAAAATGTTAACGCAACCAATAAAGTTTTAGAAAACTGGCATCAACATTGTATTAGGTTATTAAAGAGGATAATGGCCTACTAATACTTATAACATACAAAGACTAAAAAAAAGAGCAAAGCACAGGATAAAAACATTTCTGTTTAAAACATTTGAAGTAGGAGCTTACAATTATATGGTCTCCAACTTTTTGTAACGTGCATGCTGCATAAAAAATATTTCTGATTAAAAACAATAGGAATTTACGATTAACCAATTGTCCAGAACAAACATTGGTTCACTACTGCATGAAGACTTAATTATTGACGAGGTAAATGTCAATAATAAAGAAAAAGATATGAAATAATGATAACTAACTTGAACATATAGTGCTTTCGGTGGATGAGTACTCAATAATAAATTAACTCCATTTTCTCCAATACCCGCTTGAAATTCTGCTAAACTACTGCAATACTCATTGAAAAATTCAATTTCTGCCTCACATAAGTTGTTCTAAAAATGAAATCAGAAGAATGAATACCAATGAAATAAAGGTTATGAAATTTGTAAGAGATAACGAACCTTTATAGCAGCTGGAAGCATTCCACCTAAACGCCAGCGATATGAACGAATTCTCTCAGCTCGAGCGTGAATATATGCCAAACAACATCTCTAAAATCACAATGGTGCCAAAAGCAACAGGGAAACACTTCCGTTTTATTTATCGATTTCTTGAATGCAAACTGTTTGACAAACACATTAGAGTGTTATACCAATTTTCGGGAGATGAACCAGAAAAAGAAAACAAATAACACATACACGTTCAATACAATGTAAGTTAACTAACGAACTCGTATAAGCTGCAAAGCTTCATTTCGACATATCATTAAAGCTTCAAGCTCGCGACTTGCGCGTTCACCTTGCGATCTTAAGCGTGTCCTAAAAATAGCGAAAAGTTACAGAATTGATCAAATCAACACAAACACGTCCCTACAAGTAAATGTGGTTCTTTGCAACAGAAATAGATTCTTCATTATAAATTGAAGAAAAAAAAAAGGTAACAAATAAAGATAGGACTATAGCAAATAATAGGAAGGATAAGCTAGATATTATAAACGTAGACCAAATTTTGATATGAACGTCAGCTCGAATAGGAAAAATAACTCACACACACTCATTATTTTGAGCATATAGTTCGTTCATTTTCGCAATACATATTCTCATAGCTGCTTCCTAAACAAGGCCTTTCTAAAAGATTTCGACAGAAAGAAAATCTCACTGACATTATACGGAGGCATGATATCAGGACTTCGTTTCATTTGTGCTAGAAGAGCAATCGCTTGATCAGCAACACCTTCCAAACTCTCCGTTTCTACCCGCATCCTAAATTTCCATCGAACAACTTTCACACAAAGCAACAAAAACAAACAATAAAACGAAATTGTCATAACATTAACACGTTTGTTCAAAAAAAGAAAGATAAAGTCAAGATTAAATTCGACCACATCAATGAACAAGGACGGATACAACGTCTTAAAACGTATTCGTTTGAAATTGCTATTTCTCGCGCATTAATCCGTGATTGCACAGAAAACAGCACAATACGTGGCAACTATGTTGGCTCGGATTTGGTAGGCGTATGGTTTATCCCAAAGTTGGGTGATTTACCTCAAACTTGATTAATAGACCTTTATTATAAAATAGAAAGAATAGAAAGTATCGTATCGATAGCGATACGAATACAAAACAATTATAGAAGAAAGAATCCTTTCCTGAGAGAGAGTGAGGAGAGGTATAGGAGAGTCGATGGAAGAGTAGAAGTATGATGAGGTCCAGAGATAGAGTGGAGAATTGGAAGTAGAGCGAAGTCCAGCAAAGTGAAGTGAAGGTGAAGAGCAAAAATGGAGTAAAGAAGGGATAAAGTAATGAAGTAAGGTTTAGAATAGAAAGTAAAGCCCTTTTATACTTTGATCCTATCATAGTGTTATTAATGATATGTATGATAATATGTAGGATCATCATTATCATTATATTGAGAGATGGTTTATTATTGGTGAATGGATGGGAAGTAGCAAGAATTGCTACAGCAACATCGGCACGTTTCTGAAAGCGAAGATGTACAAACGTTGACGGCAGTCATGAATAGGTGAGAAACCTAGTGTTAGTCTGACGAAAAAGAGATGTATACTGTTATTCAAACTGAGGGGAAATGAAGAGCGATTCTCAATTATTTTTCTACCAAGTACTTATTATTCAACGTACAAACCAGTTTTTATTACTTGTTGACTTATTAACAACCATGATAGGTTATAATGACGCTCCCACAGTTTTGAGTTAGCGGAAGGACTTGGAGTAAGTCGAGCTGATCAAAAGCAAAGAAGAAGGTTGGTGTAGGAAAGTCATGAAAAGAAGGAAAGGAAAGAAGAGGAGTTAGCCTAAGTATTCGGATAACGTGTAAAGGTCGATTGCAGTAGAATGTTTAGAGATGGGTAAAGATGATTTGTTTACTTCGTACACTATCCAGCTTAAATATACTCTATCAATTGAAAAATAAAGTTAGTAAGGTAGATGTATTTTCAAAAACAGAAATGTAACTAATCTCTTCAGTCCCTCATAAACAGTGACTCAATAAAGGATATTTTTTTGTTGACCACATTGACGTAAATATTTCATGAGTTCAGGAAAAAAAGTTCACATCCACTGCCATCGATGCTGTCATTAATATTCTAAGACTACTTGAAATTCATCCGTAATTACGGACCATCGTTAGGGCTTCAAAAAAGTAAAAGTCTTTTCATTTGCTCAATCAATAATTGATGATTGATCCGATTTATTTGACAACTAATGATACCCGAAAATGACTTATTAGACGAATGATTTGAATTTCATCCATTGATATTAAATTCCTTGTTGTTTTTATCCTCTGAGTATTGATTTTTTCACTCGATTGTGTACCACTAATTACGGTAATGTGTAAGGATACCGATTACTTTAATTTATTTATTAAACACATAATGAATGTTTACATTTCACGAAATTGTTTCATGTTTTCATAATCCTATTGACTATCGATCCGATTGAGTTTGAATCTGAAACACAAAAAATCAATGTTTTGAGCATTAATTGTAAAGAAATTACGACTGAATGAAAAAAAAAGTATTATCATAAAACATCCGGTTGTTAACAAGGATAAAATGGATAAAAGGATAAAAGTGCCTTATTTGAAAGCATTGGGACGAGTTGCTTCAAGCTGTCATATCAAGTGAACTCGTCCTCACCAACAATTATACCCACAAAATATTTAGCTTAAAGAATAAAAAATAGCTTGTGCAAAGCAGTAGTTTTTTTTTTCTACTCGTTATTACAAGCCTAGCTTTTCCTATTAAAAACAAATTTGAACTAATAATAATACAGACTTGAGTCGCTTCTCACTCACAACCAAGCCTATTATTTTTTGCCATAGACCTCTTCTGTTGATAGAGTTTTTTTTTGTGTAGAACAAAAGTCAAAACATGAGGTTAAGCATCGGCGTAATCTGCGTTGTTAGCAGATTCGCCACCGATTCGTTGTGTTGATGTTATCATGATGTTCGAACGAGAGTGGTCTATACACCGACTTGACAGGACCAGTACTGCTTATCCACCAAGATTAGTGTGATACCAAAATCATCGACCCCTGAGGGATATCAGAGAAATAATAGGTCAGCCTCAGGAGCGAAAATTACTGCTCAACAACTTCGGAAAACCAGCACTGTATGTAAAAAAGTGTCAAAGTTAATACAATATAAAAGTACTCTTTAAGAAATAAATCTGAAAAAAAACTTAAGGAATGCAAGCTTGAAGTGAGTTTACAAAGAAAATTAGGAGGTATTTCGAGCTTAAATGTGTTATGATACTCCTGAAATAACTACTATCCTCACCCAGTGTATTCATTTGGCCATATGTTCTGGTTGTATCTGTAAAAATAAAAAGGTTAAAACTTTTTTCTTAGAAGATTTAATAGAAAATTTGTTGATGCTGTACTACTGTGCTGTACTACTTGAGTACTGCAAAAATTTTCAATTAAAATTTGCTATAATCCCAAAAAAAAATACACTTACTTATCAGCGAGATAATTCACTGCTTCCAAATCTTCGGCACTGATTTGTTGTGGAACAAATATCATTTCAGATTCAGGTAACAAATACTAAATTTACGTGTTGATTTTTTAGGTTATTACTATCATTGTATAAACAAAAAAACGAAAAATTCTCCCAATAATTTTCATAAGGTCAAGAAAAACAATAAAAAATTGTGATTTAATGTAATTTAATCTTATGTATAACATAATTATGATAAATGTATAAGTTCTGTATCATTGGAACATCCTGATTATTTAGAAGACAGAAAACAAACAAACAAACAGACAAACAAAGAAAAACATAAACAAATTAAGTCAAAGCGTATTCATACCGTATCAAGATCACTTGATGACGTTCTAAATACCGTAACGAGGAAATAGATGAAAGCTGGACAGAATATACATAGAAAAATGAATGTCTTCGTTAATGCCTCCATACGTTTTGAGTAAATCTATTACCTCATTTCTGAATACTCGTTAGATGCTGTCATATGCAGCGATTCTGTTGTCATTTCATATCGATGGTTTTATTTCTAACTATTTGTTTTTCTGTTCCTGCAATTTTTTCTTTTTTTCTTTTACCATTACTGTTAGATCATTAGTATAAGATTTTTTACGCGTTAACAAAAACATTTTTCATCATTGCAAGCGTTTGAGTTTATTTATTTGACTCGTCCCTTCAAAGGTCGCTTTTTCCCTCAAATTTTCGAATGACATCAAAAAGTTCCATGTTAATATTTCTTATGCTGTATATTTTATTATTCTCTAGTTTGTTACCGGAATATAATTTCGATTTCCCACGTAGCTGAGTTAGACACAATATCAGAAGCCTCAGCCACTATTTGAGCCCACATCTACAGATTTTCGCTCTGTTGTGCAACTGATTTTACTATGAAGTTTGTTAGTTGTTGACCTCTCAATGCCTCTCCACTCTTTGTTTAGTGTTGTTCTCAATTTGAATGGTGAAGAAATAAGTGAAGCAATGAGTAGTCGTATATCGACTGTGATGGATATGTACTGCAGTCCGGAAATCTATGGGTGCGGAGTTCAAGTCTCGCCTGAAGCTCCAGGATATGCGACTAACTCAGCATCATTACTGTAGAGAATACTCTGTCGAGTAATCTCTACTTTATCACCCAAATTACATGCAAAGCAGAGACATATTAATTATTATATTAATTTGTGGTTTATGAGTCATCGTATCGAAAGTTAGAAATGGTGGAGGCAAGTGAAAGTGCAAATGTCCTCTGATCCATAAAAGGTCATAATTTCGTTATATTCCTAGAAATGATCATGAAAGGTCATAATTTCGAAATGATCATAAAAGGCCATAAGTTCGATATAATTCTGTCAACGAACGGTAAAAGGACATTATTTCCTCATACCGAAGTCTCCGCCTACTCCCTATATAAGCAGTTACGGTAGACGTCTCCTCCATACTCTCACTTATGGCTCAACCTAATCTTCGTCAACCTTTGTCATTAAACTCATTGTTGTTATATCATTATATTACAAATCTCGTACAATTGTTAGTGTTAATTCTA
>KN716581.1:0-34007 GCA_000816705.1 Dictyocaulus viviparus
CCGCTACACTACGGAACCAACTGCGGGCAGATAATTTTGTGTTGTAGAAACTTACAAGCTTGTTCACCACAGTGGGTGTACTTGCAATGTTAAATGGCGAATACTTCATTTAATTGTTGTAGAAATTCAGTAATACCAAGTACCGATAAAAGTAAAGTTCCGGCGAGATTCGAACTCGCGTTACTGGATTCAAAGTCCAGGGTGTTAACCGCTACACTACCGAATCAAATGACTCAAATCAATTTTGTGTTGCAGAAACATTCAAGCTTGTTAACAACAGTGGGTGTACTTACAATGTTAAATGGCGAATACTTCATTTAATTGTTGTAGAAATTCAATAATACCATGCACCGATAAAAGTAAGGTTCCGGCGAGATTCGAACTCGCGTTACTGGATTCAAAGTCCAGGGTGTTCATCGCTACACTACGGAACCAACTGAGGGTAGTACATGTGCAATACTTTAGATATTCAGGATGTTTACCGCTACTATTCAAAACCACCTTTTTGCGATAACATTAATTGAGCGAACGGAATTCATAACTTCGTCTTCCATGTCCTCTACTTAATTTTCACGAGAAACCGCACGTTTGCGTATACCCATTATTTGAAATTTGCTGTATGTAATTTCAGTTGCGTCACAATTCTATGATTTTCTGGTATAACTGAGGTTCCAACTACAGTAGAACTCGCAAAATTAGATTTACCTCTGAGACCATGGCAGATACATTATGCAAATTCAAAAGTGTTAGGTGCCTTTCTACGGAACGAACTTGTTGTAGACAATGTCTTTGGAAAGCAGCTTAAAAGTTTGTTTTCGTTTCTTTCATATAGCATAGAAGTGCCTTAAATTACCCTTCCAGAATTGTCTACGAATGCTCTTGATTTTCTTGCATAACGCTGAGAATCAGAGTCCATAGTTTTCAGGGTCACTAAACCTGTTGCTTCAATGTCCTCAATTGACATCCTAAACTGGAATTGGACTGAATTAGCTTTGATTTTCTGAGCTGAATTATTGGGTGATGGTGAAGTAGTCATGAATAATACAGTAATTTATATTACAGTCTAATGCATGCGAATTCTTCTTGTGCATTTTGTTTCTAGATATTGGAAAATTGAAGCCACCATATCAGGCTCTGTACGATACGGATGACACACGGATATGTAAAGATCATAAAACTAATAGAGTGTTCAAAATATCTGAAGAACATCATCAATATGTCTTGTAAAATCGACGACGTTAAGATGGTTTGATTCATTTCGTCATGAAACTATATTCTTCATAGAGAATAAATCGTCTGTCCACTTCAAAAATTCTCTTAAGGCAATTCCGATCTATTCACTGTTTTGCAATACTATACTTCCATTACTTTTACAATTTTATAAAATCAATATCCTAATAAGATGGTAAGTTGTTGAAAGATAAGGAGATGTTAGGTGTTCTTGTATAGCTGACATATCAGATACTGATATCATTTGAATTGATTCCAATTCATTGGAGATTTCATTAATTTCTTTAGCGCTGGTTAGAAGGAATATTTTGTAGCTTTACATATTAAATATCATAGCTTTTATTTGGTGATAGGTTAGATAAGCTTAGGCTGGCACATTGTGGATGTGCCTCAGCATGATCAATTTAATATCGAGGAGGTGGTGATTGAACGAAAATCTTATCTATATAATCGTTTTAGTTGAACACTTTCTATTAAATTAGTGCTACTAATATGTACCAGATTTTTTATTTATTTGTCAGGTAGTTTCTATTCTTATCAAATTAACCATCGATAATGTTCCAATCTACTATTGTTAAGGTTATTTGGTTCTTGAGAGCAGATATCGTAGTGAACTTGATCGCGTATTATCGTCGGTCGGTCTAATCTCGGATAGCTGTTAAGTTTCGCACACTCCTCTGAGGGTACTTACTCAACTTGGTGATAAAATAATAGCTCGTGTCTCTGAAGTTCTCAAAATTGTCATTGTAGCATCATTACGACTGAGTCTAAAACAGCTTAATGTTG
The DNA here is from genome assembly GCA_000816705.1 of Dictyocaulus viviparus. NCBI lineage: Eukaryota > Metazoa > Nematoda > Chromadorea > Rhabditida > Metastrongylidae > Dictyocaulus > Dictyocaulus viviparus. Next base: position 2,017 of record KN716581.1, read on the forward strand.
TGTATTATAACTGTTTCTCATACTTTTTCTAACAAAGCGTTAACAGTTATAAATACTTCAAATTTTGATTTTACTGTTGCTATGAAGTTAGAAAATTATGTTGCATTGGCGTATCAATCAATAAAATATCATGTTTGCAAATACTTTAGTTAATGGAGGAAAAACTGGCATCGTAACACATTAGAAAAACCCTGTTATTTTTTCGAACGCATTTTTTCTTGCATTAGCTTCAGTACTGTGGACTACTATAGCATGTTCCTCATGACTAGTTCAAATAAGCTGAATTTTTCTAGCCTGTAGGTACATGTATGTATGGACCGCTAGACTTTCTATCTTGCGACAAATATTTTCTGAACTATTTGGAACAAAAGCTGACCAGTGGAACACTAACTTGAATTACCCACACTGTTCGAAAGGAGACTGTTCAATTTTTCGAAAGGACATGACAATCGAAACGTTGTAAAGGAGACATCTGCACAATGCGCTCCAGTGTTCCTATAGCGCGGCCGGCAGGCATCATTATCGAGTAGATACTGAGTGTATTAATTTGTGGATTTGTGTTCTCGGCAGCTTTTGTGTGCCATTCCAAGAAGTTGTTTCTCCACTTCAAACAATTCGTAATTGGTCAATAATGTAATGTTTCTCCTGCTTTCCATCCGATTATTTTTCGTTAGAGTATACACGTATTCTGTAAGATGAAATTATCATGTATTAATTTAATTTTCTACATAGTGTGAACCATGCCAAGTGAAATCAACGTGCCACTTACAACGTATGAAAGGCTTCAGAAATATCAGGTTATCATTTCTAGCTAAAACAATTGGAAATTTAAAGAATTAGCTGTTAATAGGTGGAACATTTACGTTTATGTTCAACATTGTCAATCTTTCTAACTGACCGGTTATATTACTTAGAAAGAGAATCCAACTCCAGTACGTCTCGACTCTCCTGAAGTGTTTGATAAGGAGTACAACGAGAAGCTAAGGGATCTGCTGTGGGCCGCTCCTTATGATGCTAGGTTTCCGCAGGTATATGTATCATTTCCCCAGGAAAATATCCATTAGTCCTTCTTACTTATTGGTGAAGTACCAACGCAACCTCTTTGTCTCGTGTTGTGATTTTCTTTTCATTATAATATTTAATGAAATAATGGTGTATTGTTTATCTATGCAGGTTCGTAAACAGCGACAGTGTTTTGCTTACTACGTTGATTATCACCGTTGTAACGAATTGATGGGGAAAGATTACAAGCCGTGTAAATTTTTCCAAAACGTCTACAAGGTGAGGTGTTTTTAAATCGTTCCATAGTTTAAATCGCGCAGAACTGAACGAAGTCAATTTGATACCACGTTGTTTGCAAGGTATCACGTTTATCACCTTTTTTCGACTACTCGACTCGACGTTCTCTATCAATTTGTTGTCATAATAGTATAGGTTTCTAGAGAATAGTCATTTGGTTTTAGCTTTAACACTAAGTAAAACGTGTCCATGGGTTTCTAAATTGACACTTAAGTACTGTGTATTTTTGTTGTCTACTAGTTAGAATATATTCACATTGATATTTCATTCATAGTTCGGACTTTATCAACATTCCGTTGTTTTAAGGATTTTTGTCCACGTTTTTGGATCGAGAAGTGGGATGAGCTGATTGAAGAAGGCCGTTTTCCAGCCAAATTCGACCGTTAGATTCCAACTTTAATTTTAGATAGTATGAATTTGTTCCTCAATAAATTTATTTTCGGTTTTTTTCATCCTTTAAATCGGTTTTATGCCACCTATTGCACTATTTACTTCTTCTATTTATCAAAGTGTGATTACCTCAGCTTTTAATTGTATTGTAATGGCATTCAATTAATTCAAAAGTTTTTGTTCATATTGTTTCTTCAAATTTTCTCTTGACTGGCTATATCTGAATTCTTGGCACATTATCTTGAAATGTAATAGACCTTTTTCCAACTAGATTTCAATATGAAATAAGTTTTTTCCGCTACTCAACTACGCGTTATGCCAATAATTTTTTCCTGTGAAATCATCTTTACTACTGACTTTTTAATTTCATGTAAGTATATGGCAGAATCGACTAAAGTAAGTGAAAAAGAGATAGAGAGGCGTGAAAAGTACCTTCGCGCTGGATTGCGCGAAGTCAATCTGGTCGATCCATTCACTTGGCCATATCCTGCAAAGTTAGGTTTTTTTCTTTTCGTTGTTTGACATACTCCAGGCATTTATTGCTTAAGGTGGATAAACCCAGCTTTCATGGCTAAAATGGAAGCAGATGTGTGTTCGAGGTTATAGTAGGGAGACTTCATTATGATTTATGTAGGAAAATTAGGTTTTTAGTCAATTGAGGAAAATGTCGAGGTTAGTATTGGTGACTGTATACAACAGGTAGGGTGTATCACGTAGAGATATCAGGGCGCAGTACGTGTTGGTAAAGAATGTGTGCTGAGTAGGATATGTCGTATTTTTATTCTTATGTTGTTCAATCGTAATTTAGAGGAGCTGGTACGATGTTGGGTTTGACTTTAATATCTGGTCATATATACAACATGTGGAATAAAAAACCGTATTACTTTGGTAGGTCCAAGAATTTCCGTTGTAGCGCTGAAGCTTGATTATGTAATATTTTATTTGATCTAGTTAATGTTTTTTTAGATATGCTCGACTTTATGAAATCTGTTGCAGGTATCGTTCCTCGTTTATTTGGTGCTTTGCTAATAAGCGCGTTAGGTTACGGCATGGGAGCACTTAGGGAACATCATTACAAGACTAGGGATGCCGTTATTGAGCACTATATTGCACTTCATCCGCAGGACTTTGATCATTTTAAAGATAGTGGGTTTGAATATTTCAAAAAAAGAAGAATCGACTATTTGTTGGTTAAACCAATTGGTCAGTGTATTGTTCATCTGCATATTTTCAGCGATTTCTTTTTACAGGAAATGGACGTCCTTTTGCTGATGTTCTGCTTCCGTGGTATCCTCGACGCACACAATACACTAAATTTGACTAATTAAATCAGATCTTAGCAAATACATTAATTTTATGTCGTTTGGCTCATGACATTGTTTTTGTTTTGAATGGAGTACAGAATTGATTAAATGCTTCTTTAAATTTGGTACAGATGTATTATCTTCCAGCCGCTTATTTCATCTTGAAATTTTTTTTCTGGAATGATATAAATTTAAACACCTCGTTTCATTGGCACTGTTGTATTCTTTACAATCGCTACGTTTCAAGGATCTTTTTTCGAATAATTGTTTGGCGCTGGTTACAAATGATCGATGAGCCATCATCTCCTGCATGCTTAGAATCGGTAACACAGAAGAGAAAACTGCTTCTCCAGCGTTTGCAGCAACGACGACAAAATGATCAAGCCATTTCAGGTGAGGCTAGCCATTAGTCAATAGTAGTGTATAATGCGCCAGAGAAACATATTTTTAAATTGTATAAATAAATGGTGTCAGCCTAGTGCCTGCTGTCCTGCAGGTATTTATTGTATTAAAAATTTTTTGTGACTTTATCTCAGGCTTGTTTTTCTTAGCACTATTTTTGTACACTGATGGATGTTACATTAACATTAAATTCTTTGAACGTTTGGAATATTAATGTATTCAGCAATGACCGGGGCGAAGATTCGCCAGGAGGAGCTTGACGAAGCGTTGGATCGCGCGCGCTGCCAAATTGAATCTGGTGTCGTAGATGAACATATCATAGAAGCGTTAGGTTCTTATGCATATTTTGTCCTATTTTATGCATGTTTCGACTTTTGTGATTGTATTTGTTTTTATACTCGATAATGTTGAGTGGTAGGGGGCGCAGTATCTCATGGGGGCACCGTAGTTGTACGCCGGCCCCAATCAGCTCACGGTTTGCAAGGCCCGCCATCCCTCCGAGGTCGGTAAATTGGTGCAAGAGAAATTTGGGTAAGATAACTAACACTGACTTGGTGAAGAGTGGTCAACTCAAGTCACTGTGTAGAACAGGCACGCATTCAATTACCTCCACGACATCACATTAAACTCGAATGCGTGGGCGCATCCCGCCACAAAGAGATTTGAAAACGACAAAGGTTATCATGCCATCCTAATTTAATGTTGAGTGTTGAATAATTTTTCAGGAAATATTTTAGAAAATTTTCTATCGCTGGAAGGTTGTGGATGGTCTGCTAAACGAATACAAGACGTACTCAAATTGCTACGGAAAGTAAACGTAGATGCTACTAGTGGTTCGAGACAGCAACCTACCTTTTCTTTTTCGGTATATTTTTGGAAACTCATCCACCTTTATTTTCTAGTAGGAAACTTGAATTTTTCTTTCTGTTTTGCCGGTGGCGGCATTTTAAATGATATAAAACAGTGCTTTGATTGTTTTGTTTAGCAGTCTTAAAAATGATTTTTCAACCGTTTTACATTCCCAGGTTTTTCTTTGGTATTTCTTTATTTGAATTTGACGTTTTTAGACTAAGAAAGAAATGAATTTGGATGCACGAAATAGGCCTAAATCACAACGACCTGTTGTTCTTGAAAAGTCAAGTTTGATGCCGAGACGTATTCTCGACAACGTTGTGGACTTGTCGGATTTGGTGTGCTCTATCATTTCAACAATTCTGAGTAGTACATGTCCATTGATTCGTAAACTTATTAAGAACAATGAAGTTCGAATTATTACCGGCAATGACGGCACCGATGTGAAGTTAATGAGGATCAGAAATTGTCATTTATCTTTTACTTTTCGTCCGTCTAGTGTCCATGTGCAGGTATATCTTACCGTTGCCTACATTTCTGTTTTTTATACTCATAAATTTTCTCAGGGACTTTATGATTCAAAATTAGTATTTCTCCCCATTGAATCGTCCTTACTTATGTGTGACTGCATGCGGTAAGTTGATTATATTTCAGTTTTTTTGAAAAATTGAGCGGGGCACTAGGTATACTACTAAACTCGTATGACGTTGTTGACCGAATACGTTATTGTATAATGATATGCGAGTTTGTCAGTAAATGCTAGGGTTTCATCGAGTATCTGAAAAGTATATCATATATTTGGTCTAAGAGTGTAGTGGTGGGTGCAGCCGTGGTTAAGGTGTGACGGTAGTATCACGCACGCTTGAATCGGTTCGCAGTTGTCATTGCTCCAATATCGGTAAGTTGGTACCGAAATCAAATAGCACCGACTTACATTTGGTCTATCTATTGAGAATCTATGTTTTGTATTACAATGGTCAGAAAATTTTTAAATATACTATTTAAGTGTCATTGATCCGATCTTATTTACATAATAAAGATAGTGGATTTCAAGGATTAAGAAATATAATGGCATTGTGGATTTACTTTTTTAGTTAGGTATTGAAAATTAATAAACATGAAGCAAAATAATTATGGTTACTTAATATTAAGGCATAATCAAGAGGATATGTTTGGCCGATCACTCCATCTCAAGGGTCTAATGAGTTTTTGCATAAAGTAGTGACCGTTAACCATTTATGCAATGTAATAGTCATGCTAAAAATAGGACTTTGAACTGAAATTAGTGATGTACATTTGATTTTGACAGAAGTGAAGTTCCATCTGATGTAAATATCGCCGTCTTTATGTATGCTTCATCGCGAAATCTGAGCGTGCGAGGACAGTTATGACAGCCGAGCAATCAACGCACAAAAGAGTATATATTCACGTGTTCCCATGGAGAAATTAGCAAAATTGGACTCATAGCATCTGGTTGTTACTTCATTGCTTCCTATTTGCATAAAAATTGCTCGCATATTTTCAAAAAATGCGTTCTTTTATCCTTTTAATCCTTATGATTTCATCTTACTGAGCATAAACAGATATGGAAGTGCAATAAAGAGAATTTCGCAATTCCAGAATCTACCATTCAATTTTTGCTTGCAGTTTTTGCTTTCTGAGGAGCTAAACAAGTTTACGTAATTTATTGTCATCGCTTTAAGTTAAGATTTCAGGCTGCCCATCTTTTCAGCCATGTGGATTTGAAAAGGGTGTTCAAAGCAAGTGCTTATGTCATGCAATATTCTTTTCTTGTAATCGTATTGATTTGAGAAGCACCGATTAAATAGTATATGTTCTTGACATTGTTATGGTCTATTCATCACCGACTACTTTCTTGTTTGTCTTGCTGCTGACCAGCTCTCCATAGAATTTCTTATTTTCGTCATCTGTTTTGCTAACTGAGAAATAATCGACGACCTCTTCTCGACTCTTCTTCTCGTCCTTTTCAGCTTGTCTTGTAATGTCAACGTTAATTGTACGATCAACTTCAATGTCTGCATTTCCATCGGTGAGTGTTCAGGTTTTTCTTCAAACACTTATGCAGGCAAGATTTCTGTCGTAGCCATTTACGAGTTTATGCTTCGATGACCTTCCGGATGCCGTAGTGTTGTATTTTGGAGGATCAATGCTTAGTTCGTAGTCCATTTCACATATAAAAGATCTCCCTCATTAAGGGATCTTGAGCCGATAGTCACGAAGTTATGTGGAGATTCGAGATTCTGTAGAGACAGATGCGGTCATGGACACGCTTATTAAGCGTTATTCACTTTGTACATTAAGACGCTTCGTAAATTTGACATCAATTCGACTACAAATTTACACTGTTTTGTGAAGACATCATCATCAACGATATTTTAACGAGGTGTTCAGTTGGGCGAAATGTCAGCCGACTTCGACAGCGTTTTTGGTGGAATTAATTTCAAGTCAAACCTGAAGAAAACGTTTATGAAGGCCGACTATGTTTCTGACACCGCATTTACACTCAACGGAAAAAACAACTCATTGCTAAAGCTGTGTGTATATAGGTCGTGAGCTCAATATGACGAACTAGATAGCACCAGAGTATAGCAGAAGGAAAGACTAACTTGGAGAACATATACGAGCATCGAAGACGTGAAGCGAACAAATGAGACAAAGCTCCGAACCCATCTTCTTAACACGAAATTTCTTCCTCTCTCAACGTATGCATGAGAAACTTAGACATTACGAAAGAACAACCATTCATCACAATACAACGCTCCATCGAATAGGTGATGCTTAAATGTTTTCGGTATCAGGTCAAATCAAAGAGGGAATACGAAGTTCCGACCTACATCAACGACATACATCAAACATCTGCATCAACGATCAGATTCGCAGCCGTACACGTCAAGCCTTTGAAGTTTAGGTGGTTCGGACACGTAATGCATATAATGATGACCGGTGGACACGAGCTGTAATTGTATTCTACCGAACATCAAACGCACTACAGAACACTACCAGCCCGATGGTTCGACCTCTTTACACAGGCCCTGAAAAGGTGCATTGAACTACACTTGCATTCGATAAGAAGTAATAGATGTTTTACTAATGCCCGCTGGACTTTGTCGATGATTATCTAGACAGGTAAATATGTATTGGGGATGGTGTATTCTTGTTTTGATCAAATGTTGGAATGGCTAATATTTTTGTTGGACTGAGACAACCAGTTGGAATAATGTATCACGTTTTTACCAAATTGCCACCAAAATAGTTCCTTCTGTTGATTAGATTCTCTGGATGCTGAAAAGGAACGAGAATTCTTCAAAAATCGTGGATCTCTCACTGCTCAATAGATCCATCGCAAACAATACTTTACCCCTAATTTTACGCTGTAGTTAAACAATTATTCTAATTAACTCGTAACTTTGTGGTTGATGAACGGCATCGATAGACGAAATTGTTCTCCCATCCATAATTTATAGCTATGAGTTGTTTTAATCCTTTTGACATCTAAAAATTTAAGACATTCTTTGATTGCCCATTGATTAACAATATCAATGACTGGTACTGCTAGAGTCAGAGAATTTGTAGCAGGTATAGTCTTGGCTATCGTACAAGATTTCAATTTATATTGTCATAGAGAATTCCTATTGCATAATAATACTCGAACAAGCATCGATTTAAATAGTAATATCCCATTTTAGTTTTACCGAAAGTATGGTTGTGAAGTACACATTTTTTAAATTCCTTTAACTACGTTGATCTTGAAGTGTTTGAGTCTTATGTCAATGCAAGATAATCCGTGGTGTTAAACAGATAAGCCTAAATATTTCCATTTCCTCTATTTTTGAATTTTTCTGTTCAAATATTTTCATTCGCCCAACCCTTTTCCACTATATCACTACTCACTCCTGCAAAAACCTCTCGTTTCCTTCTACTAAGCTTTAATGCTATGTCAATCACCATACTGTTTTCACGGTGTAGATTATAAGTATGATATTCACAGGCTCAAAGGCTACGATTGTTTTTGGCAAAATAGCTTATCCTTGTCAAAGAACTGTATATCGCACCACAAGAGAGAGCAAGACTATGGAGCAAAAAGCGTTTGCTGACTAAACGCTTTTTTGTCTCAACAAAGTCATTTATTTATTCATTTCATTTAGTCATTCTATTTTGTATTCTTGTGATACTTCATTGGGTCTCGCGGTTGTTTGAATGTATTACACAGTGCTAAACTAGCTACCGTTGCTTTGAGTCTAATATTCAGCCTATCCTATTGCGGGTGGTGATTTGTGGAAAGGTTAATAGACGTCAGATAGAAGGCAGTCTGGGCGATGGCGATGAGATGCAGTTGTGGTTTTGATGTTTCTCTCTGACCGGAATGCCCTGCTTTCATGAAAAAAACAAATTTTTTTGTAAGGAATCTTTGGTTGAAATGATGGTTTCTTCTGTGGTATTATGAACAAAGCGTGATATCTTATACACTTCTATTTTCAGATGTACAATTTGTATCGTATACAGTCATTTCGAACTATATTAATTTCCAAGAAATTTACATATTGATAGCATAGTGTTCCATCGCTTATGTTTATGTATTGTTCTTTTTTATTACCAGCTCAGGTCTTTCACTTTTAGGCGCGCTACATTAGAGTATAGAGCAATAAGCATCTTTCAAATTACTGTTGTGTTGTTATTATTAGCCATGATTAGATTACAAGTTTATTCTATGTAGACTATGTATTGTTCTTACAAGCAACTTTTCAATATTCTAGAGTACATAGGTAGTCTGTTAACTGTAAGCGACTTCGAACCATTCAATTTGCACTTCCCTATCGTTCGATTGCAGACTATTGATCGTACCAATGTGCACTATATATAGGCTAAGATAGATACAAACACTCCCACTCGTGGATAATTGTATGAATATACTATGTGCACGGAGAAGGTATGAGCTGATCTAGAACAACACTACCAGCTATCAATCCCCGTCTTTCCCTGATGGAACTACCACCTGGGTTCCCAGCACGAATCTTGGTCACTAGAGATTGTAAATCCTCTAGATGTACTGTGGGAAGCAACATTTGGAACAAAACAGTAACACTTAGATTAGTAACAGTTTGCCAATATCTTTTACTTGCCTTGTTTTGATGGTAATTGGTATGCCTATGTTAATAAATCCAATAAGAATGACATTTTGGGAGATCAAAAATAATAATACTGCTGATTGCGCGAGTTGACCTATCGCCGGTTAAAACATTAGATCTGCTATATGGATTTCGGAAGAATTCGAGATCTTACAGCATGTTGTTAGAGTACTCTGTGTAAATTTAATTAGTAAGGAAGTGGCATGCTCCAATAAGTTTTGTTGACTCTGTTTATCATGTATTTATATGCGTTGCAATATGTATCACTTGACCATTTAAGATCGCAAGTGTTCGCTTCAGCTCAACAACTGCGAATTCACAGTTCTCATAATCTGATGATTCACACTGCAGTTCGCACAGCTGTCATTATGGAATCGTGCACAAGTATCCGTATGGCACCTTACAGGTGATTTTCAGTTTGTCGTCATATTTTCGGAGGCTTGTTGAAAAAGACGGAAAATGCTAATAACGGTGTACATTTTATGTATTAGAAAAGAATTAGACAAGATGGCATCTTTTAAATTCGTTAGGAATGGTGTCTTTTCTGGAACCAGAATTAGAACCCAACCTATATTCACATTTTTAGAAATTTGGATGAAATAATGCTCATTAAAAATTGACTTGAATATTTTTCGACGTACATATTTCGATTGTCTGTGTGGATAGAGAATACATTTGAAAAACATCGAATTCTAATCTGGTATCTTTTGCTCTGAATTAATACAGAATGATGCACAATGGCACCTATGTCGAAGTACCGGCTGGTGATGCGTGGATGCACCCTAACGATTTTGACTGGTTAGCGGAAGGTCAGAGTCCAAATTGGACGGTTGCTTCAGAATCAGAATGGGAAACCTGTACCATTTATAGCAGTTGAATTGTTGAGACATTCCCAGTAAAAATTAAATTTATGGAGAATGACTAATTCTTGTGTTATCCGACCAATGTAGAGAAAATACGGATAGTCACATCTTCACAAATAAATGCCATGATACATCACGTTCCTAATACATAATGGCTAGCATAGTTGACCGAATTAGAATCCGACCGCCAAAATTTATAGAGCTTTTTTAATACACTGGTATTCTGGTGTTCTTCATTTAATATAGAATATGTCCCATTGCTGTTCTCTGTTCTTTGTTAACGCAGTAAAACACTGTCTATGTCATGAAAAGAATTGTCGATTCACGACGTTATAGTTATTAAATCTTGAGAATTAAACAAGATTCCAGTCAAATATGCCACCGTGCCGTTCATCCAAGGATGCGAACTCTGCAGCACATTCGTCACGTACATCAATACCACCCAGCTAAAAAAAGTTGTAATTTGGAGCAGTCAGTGTCTCTATCTTGTGTAATATTGATTCTCAACATTCATACTTGCCGATAAATTAAGAATTGCACGTGGAAGAAAATGAGCTTGAAAGAAAAATAAGGACATAAGAGTAGGTAACTCAAAAAATAAGATGGTTTGTAACTACCTATTATGGGTATGGAACTAACATTTCAACTGGACTTATGTGTAAGATACAGTAGGCAGAACATTGCGTAGTACAACATATAGCAACACACCTTGTGGTAATGTATAGCCATTTCTTGAAGAACATATTTTTCAAAGAGAGCTGCTCCTGCCTGACGACAACAGACGCGGGCTTTATTGAGGAAATGGATCGTATCTATAAAACAATGGACCTCTGAATTTCCATGAGACAACGGATGAGTATTCTGTTAAGTGAATGTTAGGGATAGATAGCATGCATCATAAGATAACATAATAAGATAATTGTTGGCGTTGATCAGTCATTTGCGGCGGTCTAACGTGACAACATGGAGGTGGTTTAATGAGTGCCTAGTCTATACAGTGACTTGAGTTCACCACTCTTCACCAAATCAGTGCCAGTTATCTTACTCAGATTTCTCTTGTTCCAATTTACCGACCCCTTAAGGATGGTGGGCTTGGTAGGTCTGGGGAGCGGCCGCGAACTGATTTGGGCTGGCGTGCAACTGCGGCATTTCCACCACTGAACCACAGCGCATGTATCATACTATATAAATACTAAACAAATTATTAACCAACTTTTTTGCCAAATGCATTTTCGATTAATTTTTTGAATGTAATAAAAGATGATGAGCATCATAGCATGAGAAAAAAATAATACTGTCTTACGCATCTCAAGACCACAAACGTAGCAATCTCTTTATTATTCGATCCTTCACACTTAACGAAAATAGAAGTGATTGACGTTTTTTAACTAAAATCTACATCTTATATATGTATGAGGCAATCCTTGATCACGTTTCACTGCAGGAAAATAACAAACAAGGTCACTGAATGAATTCTCAGAGAAAATCGAAAGCCGGCAACCCTGGCGTACGTTTTCAATAAGTGAAAAATTCCATATGAAAGAGTGCTGTTGGCATTCATACCTATCAAAAATGTTTCGTACAACAGAAGTGTATGGTTGAGGTATCACAGTGATATGCAATTTCACATCTTCTGCTTTCCCTTTCCTTTTTAAAAGAAATTCGCGGAACCTTAATTTCGCGCCCGAGTTTCTCGACTCATCTATTGAATTTAGGGCAATAAATGAAACGGGACAAGAAGATCAACTCCGCTGAAATTTTGAAAAATACATGCTTTATCATTGGTGCCTTGAAAAAAAAGCAAGCAGATGTGCTAAAATATGCGAAATTCAAGAAAGTTCCTAAAAAATTTCAAGCAGGATCAACATGGAACTATTTCTGATCTAATCTATTTATATTACTTTACGAGAACGTTCTATAATGCTCTGGTCAAGATCGTCTAGGATAGGAAAAAAATTGTGAAATTGCTCATTATGCAAACAAGTAATCAATAGGGTATGTTTCAGGTGTAACTAGAGATAGCGATATCGCCATTGAAATATAGATACTGAACTGTCGTAATTACTTGATCTTTAATTATCAAGAATATCAAAGGAAAAAATAAACCAAATTTATGACAATTACGGCATTAGAACACTGTACAATTCAGTATAAGATGCGATTATTTTGGGCGTTAATCGATCCCTGCGGCTGGTTGCGCCTACGCATTCGTGTTAAATGGAATATTGTGGAGGTGGTTGAATGCAAGCCTTGTTTATACACTTACTTGGGTTGACTACAACAAATCATTGCTGTTTCTCTAACCAGATTTCTCTAGTACTAAATTCCGAACATCGAAAAGATGGCGGGCATGATAGCCCAGGAGGTGGCCGCAAACCTAATTCGGACTTGCGCATCACAGTGGCATCACCGCTACGCAACGTGCCCCTCCCTACAAGACGGTATACCCTCTCCAATGAGATTAATTCGTCACAATAGTGTTATTGACATAAGGCGTGATGTGAAAATCGCAATATTTCAACCACAAGGACGAAGTACGGAGAAGAGCACAACAATAAGATTCTAGGACCCATAATGTGAGTCAGTCACATGCATCGCTAAAATTAATCATATCTTTCTGTGCATACCTGCTAAACTGAAGTGATATATCGGAAATAATGTAAAAGCGTATAACAATGCCAAAAAACGTCTAACGAAGTGTCGAAAACGTCTTGATTTTTATATAGAGTTACGAAAAATTGTAGGTATGAAGCGCATTCATTTGTCACTCACCAGAACTATCACTTGACAGCGAACAGGTTTTACCTAGCGCTATATATAGTAGGGCTCTTTCAAGGATAGAGCATGATCGAATAATTTCTTTTTCACATTCCACCAAGCTTTTTTTAGCAGATTCGTGGTCTCCACTTAGCATCTGAATAAAAGGGTTTTGTCATGCAGTTCCATGTATGGCAAAAAACAATTACAAATTGGAAAAAGAAATAAAATAATAAAATAGCACAGACTATTGAAACATATAAAGATGAAGCAGTAGTCTACACACATCTATATTATACCAATGAATTTAATATAGTTATCTAATTATGACATACATGGCGACTAGAAGATCAATAGAAGTTAAATATAATGCTCAAGCTGTGTATATCTAGAGAAGTTCAATGAGATTAATAATAACAGAAAGTACTTAATTGAAAAATAAATAAAAGCAAAGTTCAAGAAGACTAATAATTGAATGCTTTATAAAAACCCTCTCGAAAGTGTGACTACTCTTGCCACAACGTATGCCTCGGGCATTTCAACGTTCCATAAGTCGAGAGGGAGATCACAACGCGTAACTCAACGAACCATACAAATGGTGGTGCTTGCTAGTCAAGTCACACATCATACAAGATCAGAGACGGATTCTGGAAACTGTGGTTAGTGAAGATCAGGCGACTCGCAGCCCTCACCGATCGCCATACCGAAGTCTTCGTAATGCGACCGTTTAATGCCTCACTTAATTCCAAGTGGATATCTTATCAACACTCTACCATTAACGGGTTATATTTGGGGGGGCCGATATTGAGCATTACATTAAGCTTGTAATTACGCCAAAAAATTATTATAATTATTATATTACACGTACAAATTCGATGGTTACTTGGATAATTTAGTTTCAACTGCATCATGCTGGTTTATCAACTTGAGAGTTTTTGAAGGAAATTTTCTCTTAGTAATCTCCAAATTCTACTCTTTTTGCACTCTCGTGACTAAACTAGGTTGGTCGTATTTGTCATCGATGTTGCCGATAATGGTATATTATCGAAAGCTAGTTAGAAAATTATATAAATCTCAATTTATAATGGTTATCCTCCAATTTCCCAGTCTTCCTACTTTGACGATACATAAGATAAGACACATTTGTCCAGTCTCATACATAATTCTGTAACAACATAAACATAACTCAAAAACCTTCTCTACTATAATGTGCTCAATTTAGTTATAAAACATTCCATTACAGGATACTGACCCACGTTTCATGGCCATGTTGGACTGCAGCTCATTGGTCGCGGGACTCGCTGAGCATTATAATCCTATTCTAGTATATTCTGAAAAAGTCTGACCATCAAGCAGATGATCTTCCCGCAATGCGTTTAATGTCCAGCGGGAACCAATTAATTGCAGTTTGTGTTCAATCATAAGCATCACGAGTGCGGTCCATCTTATTTCGAACTATTTATCGTCTTTAACTGGTAGCAAGATCAACACTTCAGACTTCTCTTTTCAGTTGACATCGCCCTTCAGATAAAGCAATGAATTGTGCTCAGCGATCATCCACCCTATTTTTGTAAGCTCCACTTTCCGGAGCATACGTTAAGACAAAAACTTCAGCATTATGAAATACTTTCTTTTTTGAGCGTTAATGAGGCATCGCAAACGTATCTACTTTTCATAACAATCGTTTTCTTGAGGTATTACATGGTGCAAATTTCTTTATAAGCAATCGACAAACATATCTCTTATTTATTCAATGTTTCTGCAATGAATACAGTATCCTGGACGAAGCGATAATGTTGAAGTTCCAAACCATCAATTTTCACTTCCATATCATACCACTGTAGTTTTCATATGAAAATCTCCAAACTACCTATGTATGCTTTCGCGGAGTGATACCGTCTTGCCAAACTCCTCTTTTAGCGTTGATGATGATATCTTTATAGGAGGTAAAATTTTTAGTTAATTCCTTGTGTAAGTAAACAAGAATCATGTGAATGAGTGAAAAAGGCTTGTTTAATTAACACCGCTTCCATTACTGCTTTGTTACAACAGAGTTGAACGCTTTGTCAAGAGCTATTAAGATGAGACAGAACGGTGTTTTACATTCTTGTGATTGCATGAATATGTTTCATCGTGCTAAACTCTCTCGAAAGCGTGCTTGTTCCCGTAGTTCTTACACTTCTAATGTTGTAATCTTGTTCTGGAAAATGTGAAATTTTCTCCACGAGACTTCTCAAAGCCAGGCTCCAATTTTATCTTCATTATAGTCTCTATTTGGAAAGTAAGCGTTACAGATTGTTAAAGCTCGTATTGAGGCAAGTCTTTTCAATCTTCAACGTCCGGTTGGAGTCTCTAGTCGACCAAAAGATTCGATGTTCACGACTACGCTCGAATTGTCAAATACACCAACCCTACCAACAGCTCTGTTATAAAGTGTTCCTAAAAACATTTGTTTTCAAAGTCATCAACAACAATTAGTGGCTAGCATCTCGTTTTGACCACACTGATGGACTTCACAGTTTATTCAAAGGTGGATTCAAGTACACTCAAGTACAAGTGTGTACGCATAAAGGTTCCTATGTAAGTATGTACAGAAGGTGTGAGTCGTCAGTACTGCGAAATCTAAGTGTATCATTTCATTGTAGTGTACTTATAGTGAGCATAAGTACAAAATAACCAAACACCATTGGTTCAATTACCATGTTATACATACTGTGCCCTCAATCCACCCCAAATAGGGAGAGAAATTATAAAAAATTTGAATATAAATACACCACGATTCACACTACACCTGAATAACACCTATCCTTCGTAGTGCCATAGCTTCTATATTATGTTGCTCGAAATTTACCGCTTCTTCGCGAACTCCTTGGAGCACCTCGATTGCGGCGCTCCAGCAGCATTGTGCACCAATAAACATCGCCAGTTGAAGACGAAGTCTATAATTCTCAACCATGTTATATAATCTGTAATTTTCCAACATACTAGATAATTAATGCTCTGCTTGCTTTGTGTATCCTTATATACGCTAAAGGAAACAAAACGGGAAAACAACAAAAAAATTTTTGGAGAAGAAAATGAATGAACGTAGAATATAAAGGAGGAATTTAAAACTAACACATGAATCACAGATACACAAAAAATAACTAATTTGGAACTACTTGCTTATAATAAAAGCCTACTCTTTACTTAGAATTTGTATTTTACGGCAATAATATATAACGACTGATGTAAAATTATAATCTTACTTGAGACATTCCCTTTCCTAATCACTTCGCTGATGCTATACTTTATTGGTGAAATATGTTTGCTCCTAATCCTAATAATCCTATTTAGACAAATCAGCCTTTTAAAACAGAATGCTTACGTAATAAATGACACGAAATAGAACAGCAAAAAAAATACCTCATATGAATTATCACGGTTGCTGGCGTATCGTACTTTGCATGAAAATTTTCAAGCAAATTACGGGCTGCAGTCAACTCACCTTGCACTGCTAGAAATAGTGCCTTCCTAAAAGCGTAACCACGTACGTACGCTCAGGCAGATAAATATCAATGAAAATTTTCACATAATCAATATACCGTAAGGCTGCTTCTGCTTCATCCATTGTTTCAATATCTTCAATAATCGACACACATTTCTCGTATTGTCCATGCAAAATGGCACTTTCGAAAGAAATGATATTGTCACACAGTTGCACGTACTTGGCTGACTAGAACATTTGCAAATGAGATATGTGTAATCTGCAAATTAATCATCAGCACACAAGATAGTAATAGCTATTCTTATTCTCAAAAGATACTAAACATTGGAAACACATAATAATATTAATTGAGCTTCAGCTCTGTTCAATCCTGCTGAGATGCGCCTACGCATTTGTGTGCAACGTAATATCGTGGAGGTGAATGAATGTGAACCCAGTTTATAAACTCATAAATTTTTGACTTGAGTTCATCAATACTTATTACATCAAAGCGACTTATCTTTCCAGATCACTTCTGTGTCAGTTCACAGATATCGGAGGGATGAGCTATTATAATAGGTATAGGGGGCACCCGCGAATCTGTGCGCACTGATTCGGGTATGTGCATTATTGGTACACCTCTTAAAATTGCGACACTCTCAAATAGCATTAAACAACAAGGCTAGTTAATGACATAAACTTCTGCACTTTACCTGCCAATTGATCTCAGGAGTGAAAATTGACTTTAGCTTTCGTAACACGCGACTAGCACGACCCCATTCACCCATCATGACGTTGGCATAAACTATGTTCACACCCGCGATGGCCTACAAAATATCATGTGTAGCCTTTTATGTATGTTAAATTTATTTATTACATAATTATCTCCATAGTACTGGTGCAAAAGTCTTAAAACTGTCCTACTTACTTTTGTGATTTATCCTATTTTTTTGAATAAATTTAACGATTCGTCATTTCTTGGTAGTTCGCAGCTCATAAAAAACACCCTTATAAACGACAGAGTAGGTATTTCTCTCCCAATTTAGAATATCAAACATTAATTCTGAACAATGATGTTGAAATGCCAAAAGCGTTCACGTGGAAAAAAGTTGGATGCACTTTTTCATATCTACAGATATAATCTAAAATCTAAACAAAGGTCTCTGTCATCGAATAGCTCAATCATAATACAAATCGATTTGCAGGACACGACTTTTCTCCTAATTTTTTCACCGGTTCTTCATAGTTTACTAGTCATTAATTAGCAATAATGAACCGATATTCATCATACGTGAGTAGATTGAAATACGCTTCTATGTGATTAAGTGCCTCCGATTGTGGTTTTCAATTCTAATGCGCATAACAAATGCATAATTGTTAGGAAGGATAGGAATAACGTAGAATTGAAATAGATACTTGTTGAAAAAAAGGACGCAAAGGACAACGTAAGTCACTGATGATCAACATTTATAATATTGACATAGCCACTGTAATGGTATATTTTCTACGCGAAAATGATAGAACCACTGAGCACTGCTTGTTTATAATTTCGTAAGATAATTTTGAATAAGATAAGAAATTCACTTTTGATATTGTGGAGATAAAATATTTTGAATTCATTTCCTTATCCATATTATGAAATAGAATCTGTTCACTCAAACAACGGCTTGTTGAAAAACATTTGATTTACATAAGAATCAGTTTCGTGCCGAGGAGCAGTGCCGTCGGCATAGTTTGCATCCACGAGAGCACTGGCAATTGACCGGGCGGATCTTGCTAATCCATGTTTAAGACGGAAACTGCTAGTTGTCGCCATCGCCGCGTCAGTGATTAGCCGAGAACGACTATCAGTGTCAGAGCCAAAACTGCATCGTAATGCTCGCTCAACACCGTCTTGTACACTGTAATTTGATAATCCAAATAATAACGACGAGCTACTGAGCTAAGCTTTGTCTTTGACCAATCTGTCTTTCATGATACGACTAAGCATCCGTGTTCAACGTGATATCAAGTGAGTGGCTGAATGCGGTACTTGTCAAGACATGAGCTTTGCTATGAATCCACCACTCTCCACCAAGACCACCACAGCGCTGCTTATCTATGTAAATTTCTCGGTAGCAGTTTACCGATGCCGTAGAAATGGCAAGCTTAGTAGGCTTGAACGCGACCGCAAGCTTGTGTACGCAAATTTAAACTTGCGAATCACTGTGAAACCACAAAACGACGCCTAACATCCCCTTGTGCACATATAAACGTTCGCTTACGTTTATGTGAAAACATGAAAGATAATTATTTTGGCAAGAAAGTTCTCTTTTCAAAATTTCCACGTGCTAAACTATCGGTAAAAATCGCTCAACAATGAAAACAGAGAGAACTAAAGGGAAAAATTCCCAATTTTCAGAGGTACTTTTCACACACCATTTATCGAAGAGAGAAGTTTCAAATCATCGAATAACCAACTGAACTGTGCAGCTATAAAAATGGGAGATGCTACAAACAACAAATAAACCAGTAGGTAGGCATTAGATAAAATAACACCTACTACGAAAAATTAAATCAAGATCGTATATTCCGCTAGGTATGCATGGAGATGATGAGAGAGATTTTGAAATGGAAATCACGAAATTTACTCGAGAACAAATGATCTTAGCCCGAAAACGATTAGTATCTACTTGACTTACAAAGTAGAAGATTGATTAAAAGCGGTAAGTATATCAAACGTATTCGAGTAGTGGTGTTTTACCGATGAAATTATGTATAACTTGGCGTTCCCAGGCTCTGAAGAAGGCGAAACTGCCGAAACGTCAGCCATTTGGATAAAGAGTGTTTAACAACCATGCGTTTGCTCAAAAAAGAATAATAAATTATCTAATTTCTAATTGCTGAAGTTAATAGATAGTCGGCCTTAGGGTTTACTTCACAAAGTGCGCAAATTAAACGCGGGGCAGTTTCTAAATACTCAGCTCTACGTATTTTCACTTGCTTTACATTTAGTGTACAGTACTATTTAATAGATTAATTTTCAAAAAAAGTACGACAAATTTTACAGTGGTTTGGATGCTTTCTGATCTTTGCAGATCTGACTGATGAAAAATTAATTTGCTCACTTTATCACTACTTAATATGATAATTGCTCTGACGTACATCAATTCTCTAATCCTCTGTACATCGCATACTCGTTAGTCACATAAAGTCGAAGTTAAAATTCTTGTACAAGAATAAAAACACACGCGTCTGTAACTGCAACTACTGGAGCATTGCCTCTATGCTGACTCTATAAACGGTTGCCTTCCATTAAACAATACAGGAAATACGCTTTTTTTAAAGATTAGAACGTGCTTATTTAGGACGTGTGTGTGTCTGATTAGATGTTTGAACTTTGCGTTAAAAATTTCTTTTATTAGAATCGCGATGATGTCTAAGTGTATGGATAGCATAATTAACATAGACTTTTCAACCTCTGTAGAAGGCGCCAAAACGTTAAGCTGTGTTTGTATAGTATTGTTACTTCAGTTATACTCTACATACTCCAAGGATGCAAAGACTGTAATTCTCCAAGCTGACCAATCCACCGATGCCAGGGAACACACGTGAGCCTTTTTTCCAGTTTACTGGAAAGTTTACTTTTCCTTCATTGTCATTAATCATCACTGGTGGATACGAGTCGAGCGCGATTGAATTACACCGACATTAAACGCATTAGGATTCTATATGCCAAGTAATCACACCTTTGCACCAAGCTTCTAGAAAACGACAATGACGTCCCACTAATCCCTAAAGTACAATATGTTCATTTTTCTACGACGATGAAACAGAAGAACCCTTTTTGCTTGCGCAGTGGCGAAGATGCCACAGTGATACCCACACCCAAATCAGCTTGGCGGCCGTCCCCAGACCTACCAAGCACGACATCTCTTCGTAGTCGGTTAATTGGTACAGGAGAAACTTACGTAAGATGAAAAGCACTGACTTAATCAAGTATGTTCCTTAACCACTGAGTTTAATCATCTTCACGATATTACCTTGAACACGAACACGTAGGCGCCTACCGAAAGGAGAATTGACTTGAGGTCAAAGTTAATATTCAACATAATAAATGGATTATTAAAAACGTTTTTAATAAAATTGGAAAACTAACACTACTGGTGATTTGCAATGCCGAGCTGCAGTGATCGCCGTCATTAAGTATGTTAAGGCATGCATTTGGTCGAATAGTTGTTGTGATTCGTTAATTCCAACGACTACATCTCGATGACTCTCACTGTCAGCTCTATAGATGTAGATACACCATGGCTTTTGTTCCAAATAAAATCAGCTGTCAATAGTAGTCATATCGATAAGACAAAGTCATATTAAACACCATCCAAATGCCATTTTATCAAAGGCATCTGTCCCTGATGAAAACAAGATAAAAATTGCCATTAAAAGCTCTTACAACACATAAATTCTTTACTGCTTCCAAAATGTTGTGTTAAATTTCGTGTACTCGTATTCAAAATTACAAAACACTGTCTCAATATTCCCTTGTCTTTAAAACTTTTAACATTCAACTATGCCTAGTATAATAATCATATGCATGAAAAAATCTCAGGAAACACATATGCACACTTACGGAATTTCAGTACCAGACACCCGATTTATCATACGCAGCAGGCTCTCGCTTGTGATAATAGCCTCTACAAAATTCGGGAGATAAATATGATTATCAATACTAACGAGTTAATGCTGTTACCTTTAGTAAAGTCATGACATTCGGTATTACTTAGGGGCATAGCTTCCAGCGCTGCTGACTCTACCATAGCCATTCGCAAACAAATTATGTCATGATTTTGGGCTTGTTGAACACACTCACACAGCAGTAGACTAGCTGCTACCCTGTAGTGTCAATTGCTAAACTTGAAGTACTCTATCAAAAACTATCTATACCAGTTCCAAGCAAGCTGAAACTTCTAAACGATGTAACCTTCTGTGTAACAATTCATTTTCTTATTTGAGTGCAATTAGGTATGAATTTGACATATTATATGACAATTCTTAAAATTTACAACATTGACGACATATATTACATTGGAAACCAACATTTATTATGAAATAAATGATCACAAATAAAACGGGCCTCATTCCTCTGACCCCGAAAAAAAAGGAATCTCAGGGCCAAACTGGGCTGCCTAAACGCTAAAGGACTAAGATAGCGATCTGTACATACAACGCACACACACATCAGACTTCTGTAAAGAAGATCTTCTGCTGCATGTTAAGAAAATCAGGTACTACGTCATCGGACTGGCCCAAACGAGAAAACATTAACCCACTAATCGTTGTTTACGACACTGGTGAAGAACTGTTCCTTGGAGCATGCCATAGCAGGGGTGTCTATGGCATAGATATAGTCGTTAATTCGAACTTAATCATGAACATCCATTCTTTTGTACAACTAGCAACTTGAATGGGACGTTTGAAATTCGAAAGACGTAGTCCTACACCGGTTTTGACAACCTTCATCGCCTACGCTCCTACTTCCCACTACGATGAAAATGAAATCGGAGCATTTTATATTAACAACTCTACAGAGAAAACCTCTCGCATTTTACAAAGTTGGCGATTTTAATGCCAAAACTGGCTGTTGGGAAGCGCCCGAAAAACGTCACATTGGGACCCACGGACTCGAATAGAATGAACATAGCGAGCAGCTATCAGAGTTTGTCATGACAAACAAGATGTACCATGGTAACTCTCAGTTTCAAAAACCCTTATCCCTACGATGAACGTAGAAGTCTCCTAATGGAAATTATCAAAACTAAACAAATTACGTCATAGTACATAGGAGGTTTCGCCTAACGGATGTCGTAGTTGTCCCAAAGTTTATACAAGAACCGACCATCGCCTCATTCGCACCATATTTTTATTAACACCCAAAAGAGAATAAGCTGCAATTCATAAAAAAATAAATCCCAGAACGGTGCAAATTGCAACGCTTGTAGGTGCCTTACAAATCACATGACCAAGGTGAGTACTAGGAAGGAACACTACCTCCTCCAGAAAAGCAGTGGAAAAAACCATCCACGATTATTACTCGAATCTTTTCGATAGCCACATTCGTCTACTTCCATATAACAAGAAACAAAACGATTATGTTGTTCCAAAAGTTCTCTGTTTCGAAATCCAATATGCCACTTCGTTGGTGAAGAATTGTACAGCGTCCAGACCAGAGAAGATTAGACTAGGTCATGTAAAGTATGTACCGCCACTTCTCATTATAACACTGGCTTGACTGTTTACACGCTACTTTTGAGAATGCAAAGCTTAAGGTCAATGGAAGACTAGCAGTATCGTGTTGCTACACAAAAAAGACGGCGTACACGAGATTGGTAATCATCGTCAAATCTGCCTGTTGTCAGTCATCTATCAACTTCTAACGCGAGTCAACCTTAACATGATTGGCAGAAAACTAGAAGAACAACCAAATGAGCAAGCAGGGTTTAAAAAGGGTTTAGCACGATGGACTATATTCACACAATCACAAGACTCATAGATGTATCACGAGAGTATAAATAATCACTCTGTCTCAGTGTCATCGTTCTTAAGAAAGCTTTCGATTCTGTGGAGACAAAAGCGGTCATGGAAGCGTTGACTAATCAAGTGTTCAGGACTCTGTATATCAACATTCTTGGTGAGTCATATAAGAATTTTACTACCAAAATTATCCCGTTCTATAAAGACATTATCATTAAAAGAGAGGTTCTATATGGCGATACTATTTCACCAAAACTGTTCACAGTCACTACTGAGAACATCATGCGATAATTGGAATGGGACGAAATGGGAGTGAAAATCGACAGTCGGCAACTTCACCATCTTCGTTTTGCTGATGAAATCGTGTCACATCAAATATCGAGCAAGCAAAACAAATGTTAATAGACTTCAACAGTGCTTGTTAAGAACTTGGCCTTTGATCAAACCTTGAGAAAACGATGTTTATTAAGAACGAATACGTTGCTGATGCGCCATTCACGATCAACGGAAAAAATACCTCCAAGTGCTCAAGCTATTTGTACTTAGGTCGTGAGATCAGTATAATAAACGGCATAGCACCAGAGCTTAGGAAAAGGAAACGAGCGGCTTGGGAAACATATAAGAGCATCGAGGACGTAGTAAAGAGGACAAAGAGGACGAAATTCCGAGCTCACCTTTTTGATACGACGGTTCTTTCTGAATTAATATATGCTTCAGAAACTTGGACATTACAAGAGCAGGATGAATATTTATTGAGCGCAATACAACGCTCTATCGAAAGAGTTATGCGTGGCGCTTTCCGCATCACACAAGTGAAAGAGGGAATGCGAAGTTCTGATCTACGTCAACGATCATAAATCAGATACGCATCTGTACATGCCAAGCATTCAAAGATAAAGTGGGCCGGCCACGTGAAAAGCATGAATGATGACCAGTGGACACGATCTGTAGGTGATTGGATTCTAGTGGACATCAAATGCACTTCAGGAAGACCACCAGCCAGATGGTCTGATGTCTTTACCAAGGCCCTAGAAAAGGATTATAATGCTCAACGAATCCCTAGAGAACTCATTGGACTACCCACACGCGATATGGGAAAAACAAAGCCTTGCTGGTACCCGCCTGACTTAGTCAATTATCAACGGGAATCCACGTAATGAATAAAGCTCCCACCTATCACCAAATATCCGACAAAGTCTGGCCTGGAGTAGAGAACAAAACCTGAAAGATCGCTGATCAAGCACTCCCAGTCGAGAACCATGAAAATTACTGGTCACAGTTGGGTCGCCTAACCTAAAATGGCAATATTATCTTGACAAACATTCAAATCCTATTTTAATACCTGAACATTGAATAATCGAAGAACATGCGCAACGATTGGAGAGCCCCACCAAGATTCATAGCTCTAATATGACATAGCATTTCAAGAAGATACTGCAAGTGACGAGCTTTGTAAACACAGGAATTGGTTTTATTCAAACTCAATATCAAATATAGAGCTAATTTGTCAAACGTATTGATTTAAGCTTACGACTGCTATACAAATGAATACAAAACTCTACTCACTACTTGTACAACATCTCTATGGTATTTCCGAATAATCTTACACCAATCCATTATTTCATTACTGGAGAGTGCAACAGATGGACATACCTATAACAATGGCTCAATTTTTCAAAAGATCACGAATAATATTTAAAAACACCGGGTTCCTCTGCAGCAACTTTTGCAATATAGTAGGATTTTATTGAAAAAACAGTAAATCTAAGATATTCCTGAATGTTGACCTACTTGCAGCAAATGCATTTGATTAGCTATCCATTTTCGGGCTCTACTAGATGATTCAATTTCAAATGGGAGCATAGGTGCTTCGTTAGTGCAGATGTTGTCAGCACATCTAGATAGAAAACACATGTACACGTAAAATAATTGTTAAAAAAATAAAAATTACAGATATCAAACTAAGCAATAACAAATGATTGGACAGAGAGTATCATAGGTGCACCATCTGAAAACTCGAATTTACCGTCCTATACCATATCCAATCTCTTCATGCAAGTCTAAACAGCGTATCCACTGAATGAAGTTAATATTGTGCTCAAATATACGCTGCGTCGATAGTTTGTTCCATTCAGCACACAACTGAAGAAAAAATATTTGGAAGATAAAAATCCACCAACTAATTTGTAATACTAATACTAAAAACACCTTTTTCAGCCACATCCCAAGATATGATTTACTACAAATGAAATTCACTATATTTGGACGAGTTTGAAGTAATATTTCAGTCTCAACATTTATATCGTCTCCCTCAACATAGCTATGAATGCTGAAACAATACTCTATAAACCACAGGATAAAAATATTAATGATTAAGAGCAATATAAGGTAGGAGGCAATATTACAATGGCCTTCTCAGACTTATCTAAAGCATGACTAGTTCAAACGGAAACGCAAGCAGATTCTTAACTAACTAGTCCAAAAAATCCTTGTATATACCCTTCCGTACAACCAAGTCCATCCAATGAACCACTCTTTTTACCTCCAAAAAAGACATATCACCATACTCAATCATTCCATAAATCAGAGAGAGTAATCTGAAAAATTATACAACACGTCTCAGAAAAAACAGCAATTACGTCAACATTCTCAATAAAAAAAAAATCATCAACACACAGACAATGCTCATGTGGTGTGAAAGGTTGGACATCTTGATGTAATTCATCGAGTGACTGGATCAAGACATATATAGCCAACTGAAAATAATCACATAGATATTGAAGCCGAATATGAGACTACTATTCTATACTATTGAGACTATGATACTACCAAATATGTTGTAATTCAAAATATGATATAATACAATTTTGTTTACAATGCAGATAACCATTGAACATCGATGTACCTTGAACGGTGTAATACGTTCGCATACCATATTAGAGTGAACATCGCCAAACAAGTCGTCAAGATTTACACGGGTGCTGAAAGGAATCACAATGTGATCCTGCCGTTGATTCCACTCTGCATACGTATTCGCCATACACTACTGCGCTAAATGAAATGATACACAATGACTGACTAACTTTCTTAATTATACAATTAGACGCATAGGATCAAAATACATGTTACATAGAATAACTGTTTTGAAGATTTTACAGTAAACTATCAAATCATTAAAATAGTGTACACTGCACTGTGCCTACATAGTGCACCAGGTGTTTGCAATGAGATTAGATAAAGAGAAGGTAGAGCACGATAAAAATTATCCCATAAGGTCATCATGATTCATGTCCGATGATTTTTTCCTTCACAGTAAGCTAAGATCCCGTATATCCATAGAAAAACAGACAGTGTTTTAATATTGCACCTACCCATATTGCCAATGTGAATTGAGCGCGTATTTTTACAAAGGTTTAAAATTGTTGTCATCTTTTCAATTCAATTGCATATATTGCACCTATTATTTGTTGAAATTCAATGAATATGTCAAAATAGAACTTTATTATAATAACGTTCTTGATACTAGATTGATCTTTGTTCTTGCCGTTGACTTTTTAATTTTTTTTTCTCGAATTTTTCACAAGAAAAAACACGGTGTCTGTTCAAACCGGTATGGTTGGTTCTCCATTGAATTTCAACACACAGTAGATGCAATATACTACATTCTAAACTTTTTCTAAACCTATTCTTTTCTTTTTCTCTAGCTGACAAGTTCTAAATTTCGTCTTTCAGATGAAGAAACAGAACTTTTGAGTTAAACAGTTACCCTCACTTAGATTAGTTCAAACGAATTGTCACAACAACCATAATCACATATATCGAATGGACCTACAACAGAACATTCCGGATAATCTCATAGTTGGGATAAATTATAGAGAAATTCTGAACTTTTTGCATATGAAAATATGAAAAATCAAACCGGTATAGGAGATGAATGTTGTAAGCTAAACCTGTTGTACCAAATTTTCTGTATAAATATTTTTGTTATAATCATAATTTTTATTTCCCAATAATCGTAATTGTATTGTTATTTCGCAATGATATTACACTATCTGTACTTATGGTGAGTTGGCCGAAACTTATAAAAGCTCAGGTGGGACTCAAGCCAACATCTACGGATGTCCAGACTGTTGTGCTAACGGTCGCACTTCTGAGGCCTTCAGTAAGCAACCAATCAGTAATTATAACAAAAATGATTGTACAGAAAATTTGGTATCTGATGAAGTAAGCATAGCTGTGGAGCGATGTTTAAAAAGGGCAAAATTAGAAGATTTGGTAAGGATTATAGAAATCCTACCAAATTCTCTTGAACACCAATTAATTCGAAATTGTCTGTACGACCGCCTATGCATGACGAAAGCGTGTAATATATGCCCAAATGGGAAAAGCGGTGATTGCATGAGGTCAGGTACAGTATATCTGATCTCATGCAAAACTTGCGATAAGGATTATATTGGTGAAACGGGTCTTTCCCTATGCATTAGCATAAAAATGTACCTAGATGGAAAAACAAAACTTAGGATAAACAACCCACTAGGCACACATACAGTCGAAAACTATAACGAGGTCTTTTTTGAATTCAAAGTCGAAATTCTTGCGCAAGAAACAAGAATACCCGCGTGAAAGTTTTTGGAAGAGCTCTGGATAAATACCAGAGCTCCAAAATTAAACAGAAATGGTGAGTGCCTCGTGGATATGCATGACCTAGCCCCATATATAAGGCTGATAGTCTGACTTGATACCAGACATTAGTCTCTATGCTGTCTCTATAAACGGTTGCCTCCACAAACAATACAAGAAATCCATATTTAAAGATATTTGCGATGAAGTGTGTTTGACTGGGTGTTAAGTCTTTGGGTTGGCGTTTTTTTGCAAGGTTTGCGATAGTGCTTGATTGAATAAACCACACCCTTGGCATAGATTTTTTAGGCTTGTAAGAAAGCGATTTTGCCGAGACGTTAACCTGTTTGTATGTTGTATTGTCTTCTCAATAAAACATTGTTTACCAACCTCAAGTATTGATAAACAAGGTTACAATCGAAATAACCAATCAATGTTTCACTTAGATAAGATAATTGTTGGCGCTGATCAATTCCTTGTGGTGGGATGCGCCCCCGCATCCATGTTCAACGTGATATCGTGGAGGTGGTTGAATGCGTGCCTGGTCTATACAATGACTTGAGTTGACCACTTTTCACCAAATCAGTGCCAGTTATCTTACCCAGACTCCTCTGGTACCAATTTGCCGACCCCGGAGGGATGGCGGGCTTGGTAGGCCTGGGGTGCGGCCACGAACTGAATCCGCCGGCTTGTCACTGCAGCACCTCCAGCACTGAGCCACTGCGCCCCCATGTTTCACTTATTCTGAAGAAATATCTTATCAGCACTTACCCATTAACGCGTACGTTCCAGTGCGTCCATTTCAGCATTGCATCCACTTAAGCTGCTTTCTCTATCGTTATTTAACAAGTGGGAAATTAAGCTGTAATTTTTATCATTTGTTATATGTCATGTATGAATACAGGCTTAGCGAATAGTAATGACAAGTAGTGTAGCGAAATACACCACTAGTTGACGTTCTAAGTTTTGTTAAAGTTGTGCACAATTATAAGATAATAAGATAATTGTTGGCGTTGATAAGTCATTTGCGGCGGAATGCGCCAACGCTTTCGTGTCTAACGTGACAACGTGGAGGTGGTTTAATGAGTGCCTAGTCTATACAGTGACTTGAGTTGACCACTCTTCACCAAGTCAGCGCCAGTTATCTTACCCAGATTTCTCTGGTACCAATTTCCCGCCCCCGGAGGGATGACGGGCTTCGTAGGCCTAGGGGGCGGCCGTGAACTGATTGGGCCGGCGTGTCACTGCGGCCGCTTTACCACTGAGTCACTGCGCCCCCTTGTGCAGAATATGGAGGATAATTGAGGAATATGTTCATATCCATTCGGAGGGTAACTGTTAACCGTCGTATGTCTGATTCTCCCTGTTCCTCACGTAAGCCCGCTATGTTGTGCGGCTAGCACTGTTACTTTTCGTTCCTTATTTCCTTGTTATTCTATTATTGGTGACACCCGTTGACCAAGTCAGT
This sequence comes from Dictyocaulus viviparus, assembly GCA_000816705.1. NCBI lineage: Eukaryota > Metazoa > Nematoda > Chromadorea > Rhabditida > Metastrongylidae > Dictyocaulus > Dictyocaulus viviparus. Next base: position 31,098 of record KN716581.1, read on the forward strand.
CAGTTATTTACCATGTTATGCTAAATTACTAGTATTTTTGTGTCAAGTTCAACTGCCTAAATTTTGCAATCTTCCACTTTTGCCCTAAAATCCTTTCTGTCACAACGTGACCGAGTCCTACCAGAACTAGCGCACTGATTGAACTGTACCACAACTGGCGTATCTAGTGCAATCTGACCACCAATTGACATTGGCCGAATTCCATGAAGGAAAACTATGTTGCCATCGGTTTCGTAGCCGTATTGCTTACTTCGAACTTGAGTAAATTCACTTTAAAATTATGTGAATAAATCTTTATATTATGTAATAATTAACACAGTAATAATACAACAGCGATATCAAGTCTGTTGGAAAGTTTTATCCGTTTCTATGACCACTTTCGTCACGTAAGCGCACGTTTGTTTTCGATGTGTTGGGCTCTGTATTTTTCCTAGTTATATTATATTATGTATGTATTTTTTTTATATATACATATAATACTCACGTAGCAAATCAACTAAAACCAAGTTAATTTACGCCACTATATTTTATATAAATTTCAGACTGGAAGAAATGCATGTAAAAATTTTTTCAAATTGTTTGATAGAGGTACACTTTTTAATGGAATATGAAAAAGATATATTCGTAATTTTATTTTATGTTGCAATGGTATTATATTGCCCATAGTTGTGCTGATATGGCTGCAAAACTCGGAACCTCACCTCACCAAATCGTACCCGTTAACAGGCGAGGGTTGATAATGGTGCCCACTTACACTTACAAGTGAAGCATTGAGTCGTAGGGCAAGGCCTAGGCAGTGTAATGGATCAGCACGGCAGACCGGATATCTGTAAGTGTGGGTTCGAGTCCCGCCTGAGGTTCCGAGTTTTGCGGTCGTCTCAGCGCAACTATGGGCAATGAAGAAGATAGTTTTAAAAAGTTTGAAACAGGTGACTTCGACATTTTTGGTCGGTCACTTTCTGGTCGATCATCTGTGATCTGTCGACCATGTTGTTTAGCCGGTGTTGAAGCAAATCTTTCTTGACACCAACAGAGATCGTAGAAGAAAATCGAGCCTTTTATAAACCAGGTAATAATTGGCGATGAAAATTGGCTTACCTACGAAAACATTATGAAGAGCATACTGTGAAACCGAGAAACCTACCCCTTCATTTCTAAATCAAATTTTACTCTGTGAGAGCAAGCTGTGTAGAATAAAAGAAGTAAGTGGAGTTTATGATTTAAATAAAAGACTTGTTTTTGTACTAATAATGATCTTAATTTACGCATACTTACGGTGATACAACATGCAGAACTACTGTGATAAAGCCTAACATGATATGATATGTAGCATAGAGATTTTGATGGAGAAATATAGCAATTTCTTTTGATTGGAAGCAATAATTATACTTTTTTCCTCCCTACACAGAAAAGGCTCCCAACTTGACAGTGTTTAAATGCTTAAGTACTCAAATATACAGAGAGTGGACTGGCATTTCGAAATCTCGATTTACATTTGGCATTGGCATCTGAAGGGAGGTCTATTGAACATCATTCCTTGAACGCTTCATTCTCCTCCAGTCGCTTTAATGAAAGGGTAAATGGGTGCAGAAGGCCAAGCCAATTCTAGATTAAATCTTCTATTTTTACACTGGCACTCGCTCTATTTTCTTCGTGTACGAATCCAGTCGCCATTTATTTGAAGTCCTTATCGCTTTTTGATTGCTTCTGATGCAAAATATCAATGCTTTAGTTAACTAATGCCTGGTTTGAGGTCCTAATTCATGTGTACGGTTGAAGTAACTAGGAAGTTATCTGAATCCGTGTTTTGTTCACTATCGTGAGAATTCTTCATTTATACAAATGTTTCCTATTCCCTTTATTTCACCTAACTCATTGTGATCATCGACAGCGTCGAGCAGGCACGAGTAAAACTTTCATTTCTCCCTATCGCACATATCCAGTGAGATCCAATCACTTAGTCTTTTGTCAACCGGTGATCGCTCATACGCATCACGTGTCCGGCCCACGTTATCAACAGATTGCTTCGGTACGGCTGTGTCTCTGATTATTGATCGTTGACGTAGATCAAAACTTCGTATTCACTCTTTCACTTGTGTGATGCGGAAAGCTCCAAGCATAACGCTTCGTCCCATTCATGTATTTGGTTGATGGTTGTTAACTTGATGTACGACTACTATTCCACCTAACTGTTTGTGTTTTATCTTCATATCACTCCTCAATATAATGCTATGGTTAATCGCTTATTATTGATTTTGATCTATTATTTAAATAAACAGAGTTTGATGCCAACGTGATAGAAGACTACATTAACATCAACTACATTTTACCTCTAACTCCATTTCAACATACAAAATTTCTTAAAACCAAATAAGAAACACATGCTATTTCATCAGAAGCAGTTTGAAGTTTATTATTCACAAAACATAAATTTATTTCATGAGAAAAATGAGTCACATTCAATCACAAAATACAAAGTAGATAAAAGTCACAAAGTAAAAGTATGCTAGAATTCTGATTGCTTATTTCAAATACGATGGAGTACAAATAGTTGAGGAAGTTCAAAAGCAAATGATATTCGTAACCAATAAGTGCCTCAATGCATGAGTTTGGGAAAAAAAGAGGCGAAGCAAGGAAGAGCAAAAATATGTCACTGCTATTGAAATTTTGAGTTACAAAACATATGATAATTGTTCCTGAGTATTTACAAAAGAATAAGACGTTACGTCTAGGAAGTTTGAATACTATAGCATTTCAATAGAAATAATTACACTACGTTTGTAACTAACATGTGTAATTTGACCTATAGACTAAATCAACATGCTAGTAGTACCTTGAAGAGTTTTCTCCAACATATACAAAAAGTGGTTGAAATAATAATAAGTAAAATAAGAAATAATTTACAAAACT
>KN716581.1:39997-54191 GCA_000816705.1 Dictyocaulus viviparus
AACATTTTATCTACGTCATCATTTTTCTTAAATTCATCTTCTACAGTGTTTTCTACTACCAATTTGTGAGATTCTCAAACAGAAGAGTCCTACAATAACGACTTCGAAAAGCCACCTATGTAGTACTAGGTTTACCTAAGTGTTGTACTACATTGTTATACTACTACAGGACTATAAGAACGACGTATTCATTTCAGTAATGTTTTTATTCGAAATCTATTCATACGTTCGTGTTCTTCAACAAAATCATAGACCGTAGAAGTTAGTGAGAACAATTGTGTGTACAATCATTTTTAATGTCAAATTATTTCTATTGCTTCCTAACTAGTTACAGGAATTTGGTGCATAGTACCGATTTGGGATAGACGATTTGATTGGCGTTAGTTGTGAAATCGGGTTAGCATTTTTGTGTGCACACTGCAGGACCACTGACCTACATGCCTTTTAGTAACAAGAATATAAGTTCGTCGTAATACGGCTCTACGCAATCTTGCTGCCTTTTCGACTTTGCAATTTTGAAGGACTCATATTTTCAGGATCAATTTAGCACAGTACCGTGAGTGCCAGAGCCTCAGTCAAATATTCATTAAGAATTTTACTATACTCTTAAAACACCCATATATTATCCGTCGATTTCATAAAAATCACTTGAATGATGTTAACACGGTGAACACACCGGAAGTTAAGGGAAAAAAGCCAGTGTTCGCTTTGTACAAAAACGTCAGGTTACACTTGATGACGTAAATGTTGCCTTCGCCTAGTTTTCATAGGCGAAACCCTCACAAACAACAAAAAAATGCTTCTGAACACTTCTAAAAAGCATAGAAATGGTTCAAATATGTGTTGTTGATTATCGAGGAGTTTACACGAATCCGTAGCATGCAATAGTATGATTCGAGTGAGATAGCTTCTGTGTTGCATACGGCTTTGACCCCTAAGTTTTGCTAGTGTTTTGTTTATATGAATCAATGACCGATAATCCATTGGTATAATTAGAGGTAGTATATAGAGTGGTAAATCAGTTGTACTGAAATCCTTATCTTCATCTTCTTAAGTTTCACTATAATCAGTTGAGATGTTGTAATAAGCCAATTTGCATAATCCAATCAGTCCACACATACAGTGTTCTATCAAATTTCTTGACTTAGACGTAAAACCACTGCAATATTTCAGCTGAATCTACTGCATGGATATTAATTGACATTTGGACAAATCTCCACGTGATAATCGATCGAAAATCTGCCGTATAACATGCCATTCATCAAGCTTCTTTATGAGAAAGAAATAAACAAATTAAGTATAGTCCTTCATAGAAAATGATTGTATAGGTAAGGAAAGTCCAAACTTTTTCTGAAAATACAATGTAATTTAGTGACTCTAATGATGTGATGCTGCGTCTCTTTGATTAAATGTAATGTCCGAACCGACGCCCAGGCGTAATAAGCCTTCCATTCCTCAGAGATAGGTGTAGTGGTACCACAATCTGGATGAGTTGGCACTATTGAGTTGAGTTGTCAAACACTAGTATCTCAAATCAGTCTATAGACTAGCTTTCAACCACGACATTGTGGAGAAAACGGATGAATGGCGCATCTCTAAAAAGTAAAAGTACTTAGAATACGCCTGTATTACAATCACTCTTTTCTAATACTCAGCTGTTCGTTCTGTGTACAACGGGTTCACACATTTGTCAATAAACGCTGATGTATTGATTTGAATGGGGTCAAATGTTTTCCAGTAGTGGTACATTCTTCTGGCAGAGTTCGATGTAACACTGGTACACGTTGCTTGTAGAGATTCCTTTACGAGACTTACTTTGTTGTTGATCATCCAAGGTCTTCGATGAGTGCGAAAAGAGTCTTGTAGTTCCGATGATATTTTCGGTCATTCTTTCTGGATTTTATAACTATACTCAACGTTGAAAGGAAATCAGAGAAACGTTAGAAAAAACCCACATGATTTTTTTATAAACAAATGTTTGCTATTGAATAATACATAAGGCTATCATATGAATCAAAATACGTGTTATAACTAATTAAATTCAATATTTTTCTATGTGCACTTAGGCTAAACATTATGCAAATGTAATAAGATATTCCTTGCTATGCTATTGTACATTCGAATAACTTTTTCTTTCCTTTCACAAAATAAACTGGCTGCGTTATGTATGAGGTAGAATAATTACGTGTTAGCTAGAATAAACATTTGTTCAATTGCCTATACAGAAGACATAGGCAATTACTGTAAAACGAACTACTGAACAGTTATTTACAGTACTAATCAGACAAGTGGTATTATGAATTTGTATTCTTGAGCATAATTTTGTATTATTACAAAGCTTCACATATCGCAGCTGATATGTTCTTCGCGTATAAATTTAACAAATGAGGAAGATGGCATATTGACCTCTTTTCTCGATAATTTAGCTACAGTAATGTTCTTTTAACAATGGACTATTTAATGAAATGGCGTTTAAAATAATGACTTGATGACATCATGAGGATAATACGAAAATTCATGAAGTATCAATGAAAAATTCCCTAATCACGACAGCACAACACAAATGTGACATTTTACGAAATTCTTCATCGAATTTAAACGTAAACACTAAACAATAAACACTAAACACCTAAAGCATTTCTACAATCGTAAATAGTTATCAACAAGCTTCGTTATCACAACATTTATCTATAATTCTTACTCAGAAAAGCACATAACACATTTGAATCGAATCATTCACTCAAACCGTTCCATATAAACAATACTTCTAACGAAAAATTCGCAATACTAATTATTTCACTTACCTACAGGTAATTGGATGTTACAACCAATCAAATGTCTAATCGTAGAACATTTCTGGCTTATACAAAAAGTAAAACACCGAGTATAATTATATTAATATCACGCAAAAAGCACCAACCTATCGCGACGCTAATAAAGAGACTTGAAGAATCGAAAAGTTGTTTACTAGATTGACATATACTAAGTCCTAATCGTGCAGAATAAATATAATAAAGTACTGCTTGAAAATCACTCACAACACTGGAAAGCAAAGAAATTTGACAAAGCAAATCTTTTTGCAAATAATTGTATAATAACTATGAACCTCATCAAAAAAGCGGAAACGCCGAAACTGGATAATAAATAACGGCAACAGATACACTGTCTTCAGAAAAAGAAACATGATGCTAATTACTTTATCTGTTAATCAATAAACAACATAATTAGCAGAAGACGGTGAGGTGAATATGAATGGAAATGAAAAGTAGCCAACTTAGCCGCCAAAGCGAAGCTTTAATGAATGGAGTACTGTGATAAATAGAATAATGATGAGTAGGCGTAACTCGCCATAATAAATAATGTTGTTTAACAAACTAGCCAAACACTTAAATAACATGCTTCTGTAATGCCATCTTAAAAGAAGAATAATAGCATAGACGTTGCAATGAAGAGGAATATGCTTTGATATTATTGTCGTATCACATTGTGGCGATCGAAAAACTGGTACGTTGCAACTTACGACAAACGGAATAACACAATAGAATGATGTCCTTGACCTTTCTACGCGAGAAAAATTGAGATTTGATAACTGCGCCAGATATATATGTATATATGACATATACATCGCTAGAAACCAAGACTGCGGCTATGTGAGATAAATTTCATCCCGATTAAATTTGTTTTCTATTTGACTACAACAACACTGGTTTTGTTTCTATTTCTTTCTTTTATTGAAATGAAGTTCAACATTGAGTGGTCACATCAACAATGTTTAATAACGTTACTCCATGGAAAGACCTTTTCTTAAAATTCTGAATGTAAATCTTTATATATATATATATTTATTTACAAAGTTCCTTCTGAACTGGAATACTTGAATGCAAATGATTGCAAATTCGATAGTAATGTAAAAAAACATATACCAATTTACTCCTACCTTAAAACTTTTGAGAACAAAACAAACTCGACCATGTAAGCATGATCTCAACGCAATCTCACGATCATATTCACAAATCCATATGGTTAATCAACAGCTTGAGAAAATCCTCTATGAGTTGTGCAAAAGTCCTTATCTTTGCCTTGTACACAGAAAATATTCTCTAATTTCATCCCAAGCCGTTGGTATCACCAGGGATCAGCCATCTCACAATCCATCATCCTAACCCAAGTTCAAATGTTTAATATCTAAACTGCTCTATTTTACATATTCTGCTCTGTGAGATTTCACCAAAAAAACATATAAAATACAACCAGCCACTGAACACGTTGACTATGGTTGCTAGGAGATATTTATTTAATACGGATCAATAAAGAGATCAACATAGCCCTATTTAGCTCCAGCGTGTTTTTTTTTTCACAATGAGAATTTTGTCACAGGTCATCGATGAATACAAAGCTTCCTGTCTACATTTCCTAATACGATTCTCCACATACTAAATTTAGTATTTCAAAAAAAAATATTTAGAAATTGTTGAAGGAATCAAATACTTTGTCACAACTGAAATAACTATTTATGTAGAAAACATCAACAAAACACAGTCGCTTAAGACAATCAAATTCACCACGCATTCGCTGGAGCACCGGCTCCCCATTCTCCGGCTGTCTCTCCTGGCTTACTTCCCGGGTTCCATGTTGCTGTCTCCGAAGCCCAATCTTTGATTTCTGGCTGAGCAGTGAAATCAACAGCTTCGCTGGGAACTTCATAGTCGGGTTTGACGTCGGGTATAATTTCTGCAATCTCCTGCTTTTCTGATTCTTGAGGGTCACGATAAAAATACAAGTCAGGCATTATTTCTTTGTCATCGAGTACGAATCCAGTCTGACGTGAAATTTTTCCTCTGAGTATCAATATTTCACGAGCCAGAAGCCACCACATAAGTCCACTAGACTGTTCTCCCTAAATAAGTAGTTGGAATAAGTACATATTTACAAAAAAAAAAGCATTTAACAACCTTATTGTTGCAAGGGATGGCAATGTCGATTAGTTTCAAAGGTGACTCAGTGTTGCAAAAAGAAATGACGGGTACATTCACGTATGATGCCTCAGTAACAACCTGTAGAATGGTACAACCTCCAAGGCAACTTTTTGATTTAAAATGTCACCTTTACATGGATTAGCGTCAGCATAACGTAATATACGTAATATAAAGTAGAAATTCTAACGAATTGTATACAAAAATACCTGGTGGTCAACACGTGGATCAGAAATGACAAGGAGACGAGGCTCTTTGAAAGATTTTTGAATCTGATTCGTAAGACAGCCAGGACTGAACCGGCCGAAAATGGCTGTAGCGCCAGTATGAGCAGCAAACTTAAGAAGAGCTCTTTGCGCATGAGGTAGAGCAGAGACCACAACAACATCGGCTGGATTCTCAACAGCAGCAATGGCACGAGCGGCAAGGAGTAGCTTTTCCCATGTCTTTTTCAGATTGATAATGTATGTTCCTGAAATACGCGGCAAACTTTGGGAAAGTCCAAATCACTTGTGAGCACTTTAATACGAGTGAATAAATACCCTACTTTGATATGTCCCTGCCAATCGCTCATCATAATAGGAACATTCTAATAAGGTTAAGTCATTTCGAACTCATTATCTATATTTATGATGCTTCTATAAACAGAAGAAAAACAAAACTCAACTAAAAATCAAAACTAGTCTACTATGGCGGTATTTCACAGCAATATAGTGAATTTTCTTATTACCAATTCAAATCGATAAATCATCAGCAACATATAACCAACCATCAAAACGCCTCTGATAAATATATTGCTCCATCTGGAAATCAACATTAGCGGATCCAATATGTGCTTTCGTTGCAATTAACTTCAGTACATCCTCATCGGAAAGAATGAAGGGCTCCAATCCACCCGACATCGCTATAAACAACGCCTTATTCATCAACTCGATAGTTTCAGCATGAATACAAATAAAAAACAAGAGAAATCTAGTACGAACAGAATAGAGTGTGAGCTATTTCCCACTACACAAGCACTTGTACTTTATTTGTATTCTGGATAGTAATGTGAATAAACAGTGGATCTACACCCCAACCGACCGAACTTGCAGTACATTGTCCGCTCCATTTTTACGACGTGTTCATTATATACTAATTATATCAATCTATAGTCATTCGTAGAAGAGAATGACAGAAAGTTGACAGAAAACCCACTACTGACTGTGTGGTTACAAAGAATGAACATCTGAGAGCTAGGCAATGTAATATTCAAACAAGAATCCGATGCGAGTCAAAAGTCCACAGATCTTATTACAACACAGGATAAGCCTTATTTTAGTTAAACGGGTTGCAGTAATTAAGTGTATGTCACACATCTAATATTCAGTGAAGTACTGTTGGTCGCACGCGGAAATTTCAAAATGAAAGAGAATCGACAGTGTTTTTCCGTATCCTCTACTTCAAAACGGGGATGTTAGGTATATTAATAGGTAGGTGTGTGTTACATATTGCAGTTGGACTTCGGCGATTATTTGTTGTAAACTCATATATGGGACATATTTTCTTGTGTGAAAAAGCGTGGAAAGGGAAGTAAATAGAGATGATCATATACGCCTTATTGCTTCTCATTGCATAATTTACTTTGAAGACATACATTAAGGGTGGTGAATAAATATTTTGCTTTTATGGCGTAGATTGCGAAGAAGGGTTTTGATATGTTGGTGTCGTTTGACATGTTTCTTGTATCGCTTAGGAACTTTTCCAGAACATCGCGGTAGTGATTTCTATGCTCACTGCAAACAGTGGATACTACCTCATTGTCAATCAGTTGATTATTAGACATTTTTTTGTTGACGTATAATTATTCAGTACTAATCTGCGGTAACATATATTTGTAGAAATTTGTGCCCTACTTTTTTGGATTGTTCGTATTTCCCGCTATTGCAATGAAAGGCTATAATAAAAGTTTTTTTCTTGAAGAATAGCCTTCAATGGGTTTCTTTGGCTGATTTCACACTGTTACGTAACTAATAGGATTCCTCATGAATATAGTTGGCTACATCGATTGTTAGCGGTCAAGATTTCGAGGAAATGGATACTTGTTCAAGAGAAAATTCAGGGTTAGGATGTTTTTTAATTTACTCATATTTCCATGTAACGAGGGTGTGATTCTTTAGGAAGAACTATACTTTTATTCTTAATAATCAACTAACAATTGAGACTCTAAATGCTTACTGTATCAAAGGCGAGTTGCGCACATCTAATCTCCGATCTATTGTCTGGAGGGTATGCTGGAACATATTTAATCATATGTATTTATTAGCACGTTATGATATCTTCCTCGCGGAAATATTTTAGATTCTTCTAAAATGCTTGCCAATCTCGAAGATTGAGTGGGTCAATGTCATAAATCGGGCAAGGAATGCGTATGAAATGTTGAAACGAAAGAACATCCCTAATCCACATGATGAATGTTTTTGTCAAGATCCTCAAATCAATAATCCGCTTGATCAAGGAGATCATGTAAGCTTCTGAAATTTTCCAACTTCAATACTTCTGATTTCATTGTGTTTCTTTGATTTTCCTTTACTCACTACGAATTCCTCTCTCTCTTACTTGCATTTCAGTCGATATGTAGCCCTAGAAATTAAAATCGAAAAACATCATTGTTACTAGACCTATCTTATGAATGTCTATAGTTTTTTAAACTATATTCTCTTTGTTCCAGAATCCATGGCAGCGGTACTTTGCTGACTACGATTTGCGTGATCTCATTTCAAAAGACGTGAGCAGAACGTAGGTGTTCTTTGTTTCTTTGCCAAGAATCCTCTTGAAAGTTGTCGTTTCAGCTATCCAGAGCTTGAGTTTTTCCAGCAGGATCACATTCGTCGAATGATGTGTGACATCCTTCTAATCTATGCCAAAGAAAATCCTTTTGTATCATATAAACAGGTGCTGGTGTGTTTTGTTTTAATTTTCTTCTGCTCTTGAACAAGTTTTAAAATGTAAATTGGAATTTAGGGGATGCATGAAATTCTTGCTCCGCTCGTTTTTGTGCTTTTCTCAGATCAACAGTCTTTTTCGCATTGCAAAGAAAATGGGAATCTTAAGTACTAGATTTATATCATTCCACAATGGGCAGAAGTTGGTTAGGCAATAAAGTGCGTTTTCAGTTCGCTTTCAACCGATGACTATTCTATTTTATCACATGTTTACAATGCCGAATATTTGGAAAACGACAGCTAGTAAGTTCGTCATTATTAAGCTTCACCAAAACTTTTGTAATTCGTTTCAGAGTTTTCAGCGCCATGTTCTCTGAAATGATGCTTGAAGTAGTGAAGTGGTATGAAGAAGGATCACAAACACCAAAATCTTCTGATGAGGCTGCACTGTATTCTCAGTGAGACGACGTGCATCCTTTTATTTTTTTTGTACTGTGTTTTAATCAATACTCACTGCAGGATTCAAGATGCAGCTCCCACGAGTCAAATAATGCGTGATTTAACTGCTATTGGTCAAAAACTACATGAAGTTGATGCCGTACTTTCGAATCATTTACGTGATTTGGATATTCCACCACAGCTGTATGGAATGTATGTTTGCTGAATTATTTATCATCTTGTTTTTAGGCATCTTGATTTTTTTCAGCCGTTGGCTACGATTGTTATTTGGACGAGAATTTGCCATACACGATTTGTTGTACATCTGGGATGTAATTCTGAGTGAACGACCAGTTTCGGAAATGGTGGAGTGTATGTTTGTGGCTATGCTTATTCAAATCCGGGATCTTTGTAAGTTTTTAAAAATCCATATATTCATGTAAAGGTATATACATATATTATTACTGTTAGGTAGGTTGAAAGTACATTTATAGACATTTACAAAAGAAATGCGAAAGTTGTCTGTGAATCTTTGACAATTTTATTCATTGTTTCGAACGCTAGTGATATATTTGAATGTTTATGATGGCGTTGAAGCGTTGAAGGTATATATATAAATATATATATATATATATATATATATAACATAAAGGTTAGAGAGGTGTTGTTCTCACCCAAACCAGCTTCAAAATCTCTAGATTTGTGATCATCAGTCTGATGCAAAGTTTTTTTAATAATAAAAATATCAACTTTGAACACAAGTTATCACTCAGATCCGCTATTTTTTCAACTCCATATTTTGTTATGCGATCGAACACCTCATGTATTTCATTGGCGAGCAGTTTTTAAAGATTCATTATATAAACTATCCTTGAGCATTGTGTATCTTCTATGTTGTGCAACGATTTCTAATAAACAATTCAAAGAAGTTGTGTGAAATTGATGTTTCAGTCTGACGCGCAGGTTTCCGTCTTACTAAGAGGGAAAGGAAAATGTAATTAATGTCTTTTGTGAGTCGTGGGCGATTTTCTAGGGTGTTTTTTGTGAAATCAAGGGGATTATGAGATTAAGGTATTATATGTGAAAGTTGCAGCTCTTAGATGTTACGACACTTTTTATGAGAACTATTTTAAAACAGTTGGTACTACCAAGTCGTCTATCGATTATATGCTCAGAAGCAGCGGTTTTAGCAACGCTCTTTGCTCTGTGTATGAGAATTTCTTGATTTTAAGCGAATTAAAAATTACTCGACAAAATTCAGCTTTTTGATATAGGGTGTCTTCTATGCGAATTGTTTTGTGATTGTGTGAAAAATTATATTGCTTTGGAAGTAATGGTATGTGTGTAACGATACTTTGCATTTTGCAATATATTCTGGGTGTCAAATAATCTTCAGGTACTTAGTTTTAAACGACGAACACACCAACTATCACATGCATTCCCGTTGATCATCGACAAAGTCAACTCGAGTAAAACTTCGATTACTTCTTACCGCGCGCGAGTGTAGTCCGATGGATTTTTTTGCTTTATAGATTCGTTCAGCATCATAATACCTTTCATGGGCCTTTGTGAAGAGATCTGATCATCGGCCTGGTGGTCTTCTTGCAGTGGTTTGATGTTTAGTGTTATACAGTCACTTACAGCTTGTGTCCACTGGTCATCATTAGTAAGCATCACGTGTCCGGCACACCCAATCCTTGAAAGCTTGGTGCCTACCGCTGCCTCTCTGATTTTTGATGTAAATGTTCGAAGTATGCAGTTGATCTAAGTCAGAACTTTGTATTTCCTCTTTTACTTGTGTGATGCAGTACATCAAAAAAGCAGTGTTTGATTGAATAGACCACATAATTGACATAGACTTTTTTAGGCTCTGATGAAGGCGATTCTGCCGAAACGTTAGCCTGTCTGTGTTGTATTGTCTTTTCAATAAAACACTATTTACCAACCTCGAGTATTGCTAAACAAAGTTACAATCAAGATATTCAATTTACAAATGCCGAGGTTAAAAGATAGCCGATCCTGGAAACTTGAAACCTATCCGTTCTTTACAAAAATCTTCTTTAGTTTTAGCTTAAGGCTCATTTCTCTAGAAGTATTGTCGAAGTGGGCTAACATTTGTTTCCATTGCTTGATATTTGATGGAATGTATACCATATCGTCAACGAAGCGAAGATGGTGATATTGCCTAACGTCGATTTTCATTCCCATATTTTTACAATTTGTTAGTAGGGGTTGATTTCATTACATATTGATACTATTAGCAGCACAAAATTTCAAAGCTCCATTGTTTGGAAAATTTTGTTTTATGGTTCATGAAATCATTCCAAAACTGCATTCTTGTAATCACGAAATTATTTTCATTTTTACGTTGCCACTAATCTTAATATATGTATTTGTTTCAGTGCTAGAATCAGACTACAGTGGATCTTTGCAATATTTGATGAGATATCCCCCGATTGTGGATGTTTCAGCGTTTATACAAGAAGTCCTTCATATCAGGAACCCTAAGGCAAATATTCTTTTAGTACTGTTTGGATTTTTGTAACTATTTCTGTTTCAAAAATCATGTCATTTTATGTCATCTGGATTTTAGAAATATTCGAGCTCATCGGGCATCAGTTCTTTACGTAATTTCACACATCTCACTATCACGGGTACCCATCATCCCAATCGATCTCGCCATGAAACGACGTTACCTATTAAAGCAATACCTAGTGATGCAGTCAGTGGCTTTCGTAATATAACGTCTTCAGTTTTGTCAAAAGTGAAAAACACACTAGAAAGACCTCGTAGGTTGTTTTTCCACTTTGGTTGATTTTAAATGCAATATCGCTCATAACGTAGATTATTATAGCTTCGACGATAGATACTCCGCCGGTAACTACTAAGAATGTAATGGAAAGTGCTTCTGGGCCTCCAACATGGGAAAAGGTATAAAATTCAGAGTGTAATTAATAGTATTAGTGCTCTTTCATATTTACCTTTCAGGAAATACTTTTGATGGAAGAGCAAGTTGCTTGTCTTCAGATTAAGTTGAATGAAAAAGACATCGTTTGCTCAGAGGCTGCAGTTGGCATTGGTTATTTTTAACCTGTTTTTTTGTCAAGGGAACCTACGATTTTTACGCTTTTATTTTATCCGGTTTTCTTTATTCTATTGTTCTGATTATGAAATATGTGCAAATAAACATTATCGTAGTGCTGAGAAAATTTCATCGAGCTTTAGCAAGAAAAAAAATTTACAATTAAACATAGTTTGTATTCTAAAATTAAATCACTTTGACAGCAGTATTCCGTCACTGATGATTCCTTCAATTAATGACGGGTAAAATTTCAATATCACGAAGTGCATATCATTATTTTTGTGTTGTTGCATTTGTTAGCTATACGTGTCATCGATATATTTTTTGTTAACTTCCGATAATAGAATATGTCTACAGATTGGTGCGTCGAGCAACTGCGTGGTTATGATGAACATAAAATTTCTGAAGTTCGTACAAAGCTTATGGGAATCAGAAAGAGTATCACAGCTGAACAACCGAATAGTAAATTTTGCGTTGAGTTGTTGTAAATTCATTTATCCTCACTAATGCATTTAATAATGCTCAATGTATGAATTACAGAATGAGACATTTATAGGACGACCTTGTTTGAATATACCACAACCGCGTCAAATCCACCGAGAAAATGAAATGGTCAGTATCGGTGTTTGTTCAGCTAAATGAAAAATACCTAAATGTTAATCTTCTTCTTGTAACCAAATGATATTGACATTCTCTGGTTGCATTAGTGAATTAGTACATCTGACATGAATCACATCGGATTCGTAGTGCAGTGTTTTGATTTTCATTTCTTGCACGTGCTTTTCCAGTCATTTGTCAGTACTTTACTGGTCTAGTATTATCTCTTTTATATTATGTGCAACTCGTCATTGTTTAATCCATGACACATCGGGCTTTATGTAAAATCACAATTTATAACGAGATCGTTTTATCACGTCAGTTGTTAATTTTTACTGTGAAATATTAACGAATAAGATAAATTGTTTCTTCATTCAAATATATGGAAATGCTGGCTCCGATTAAAGTGACATCATGACATAGCTATCTATTTTGATGATCACAGACATTGGAATCATCTGTGCGATCTGTGGCAAACATTTTCAGGATTTCGTGTGCATGCCAAACATAACGTGTAGTTCAATGTTTCATAATACAATCTATCGAATTGTGTGTCTTAGCTTTACTTATTCTTCCTCGGTTTCTTTTTTTGATTGCTAGGTGATGTAATTTACGCTAGAGCATTAAGGTTAGAAATTTTTGAAAACTACTAGGAGTCTTTTTTTTCTTACACGTACTAGACTTGCAAAGTATGCAGCTGTTACTGCTATATTGATTAAATGTTCCTGCGATTCCATGATTTGACTGATTTTGTTAATTCATACACAAATCTTGTTTGTTTCGCTATGCTTCCAATATGCATGGTTAGCACAAACGTCAGATGCTATCTACTGATGGTTAATTTTAGTATAAACGAAGTAGACACATTCTACAAACGCTTAAGAGAAGTGATACGCAACGAAAAGTGCTTCAGATTATCAATTATCAAACTTATTATCAGAAGAATTGTGGCTAGAATGTTGATGAATTCTACTTTATGATATCCTTTTTTAAAACATTCTCTATGATGACAGTCCGTGGTAACCATCTTCAACATTTTAATACTAGACTCATGGTGTTCATTTTCAAGATTATAATACCACAGTCATGGTGTACATTTTCAAGATTGTAATACTACGTTAATATTATTAGCACTGTTATTCCATTAATATTATTATGAGATCTTGCGTATCTGTTAGAAGATCTATTAGTATGGAGAACGATATGAGAAACGGTGTATGTAGAAGATTCCGACTCCACAGTTCCAACAGTGCTTTGATATGCATCCGAGACCTGGGTTGACACTTCTACCAGAATTATCCTGCATTACCTGGATTCCGCTGATCATCGATTAAAACGATCGGGCACCACTAAGCTTCCATTTTTCCGTATCGCGTGGAAGGGTAGTCCAGTAATTTGCTCTAGGGATTCGCTGAGCATCATAATCCCTTTCTAGGGCCTTAGTGAAGAGGTCAAACCATCGGGCTGATGGTCTTCCTGTAGTGCATCATTCATGCGCATCACGTGTCTGGCCCACTTTATCATCGAATGCTTGGCGTGTACAGATGCGTATCTGATTTTTTATCGTTGACGTAGATTAGAACGGAAAGCGCCACGCATAACCCTACCGATAAAGCGTTGTAATGCGTTTAGTGAACGTCCATTTTGCTTTAATTTCCAAGTTTCTGAAGCTTATATTAAGGCAGAAAAAACAGTCGTATCACAAAGGTAGGCTCGGAGATTTGTCTTTTTTGTCCTCTTTACTACGTCCTCGATGCTCTTATATGTTTCCCAAGCCGCTCGTTTCCTTTTCCTAAGCTCTGGTGCTATGCCGTTTATTATACTGATCTCACGACCTAAGTACAAATAGCTTGAGCACTTGGAGGTATTTTTTCCGTTGATCGTGAATGGCGCATCAGCAACGTATTCGTTCTTAATAAACATCGTTTTCTCAAGGTTTGACCAAAGGCCAAGTTCTTAACAAGCACTGTTGAAGTCGATTAACATTTGTTTTGCTTGCTCGATATTTGACGTGACACGATTTCATCAGCAAAACGAAGATGGTGAAGTTGCCGACTGTCGATTTTCACTCCCATTTCGTCCCATTCCAATTATCGCATGATGTTCTCAGTAGTGACTGTGAACAGTTTTGGTGAAATAGTATCGCCATATAGAACCCCTCTTTTAATGATAATGTCTTT
>KN716581.1:54395-83424 GCA_000816705.1 Dictyocaulus viviparus
CAAAGGTCCAAGTTCTTAACAAGCTACTGTTGAAGTTGATTAACATTTGTTTTGCTTGCTCGATATTTGACGTGACACGATTTCATCAGCAAAACGAAGATGGTGAAGTTGCCGACTGTCGATTTTCACTCCCATTTCGTCCCATTCCAATTATCGCATGATGTTCTCAGTAGTGACTGTGAACAGTTTTGGTGAAATAGTATCGCCATATAGAACCTCTCTTTTAATGATAATGTCTTTATAGAACGGGATAATTTTGGTAGTAAAATTCTTATATGACTCACCAAGAATGTTGATATACAGAGTCCAGAACGCTTGATTAGTCAACGCTTCCATGACCGCTTTTGTCTCCACAGAATCGAAAGCTTTCTTAAGAACGATGACACTGAGACAGAGTGATTATTTATACTCTCGTGATACATCTATGAGTCTTGTGATTGTGTGAATATAGTCCATCGTGCTAAACCCTTTTTAAACCCTGCTTGCTCATGTGGTTGTTCTTCTAGTTTTCTGCCAATCATGTTAAGGATGACTCGCGTTAGAAGTTGATAGATGACTGACAACAGGCAGATTTGACGATGATTACCAATCTCGTGAACGCCGTCTTTTTTGTGTAGCAACACGATACTGCTAGTCTTCCATTGACCTTAAGCTTTGCATTCCCAAAAGTAGCGTGTAAACAGTCAAGCCTTTGTTTTAATGGGAACTGGCGGTAGATACTTTACATGATCCAGTCTAATACTCTCTGGTCTGGATGCTGTACAATTCTTTACCAAAGAAGTGGCATATTGGATTTCGGAAGAGAAGTAGTGTGTGGAAGTAGACGAATGTGGCTATTGAAAAGATCTGAGTGATAATCGTGAATGATTTTTTCCATTGCTTTTCTGGTAGAGGTAAGTGTTCCTTCCTGGCACTCACCTTGCTCCTGTTATTTGTGAAGCACCGATAAGCGTTGCAAAGGTTTTTGCCAGCCTCTGCTGCTGTACTCATTATTTCTGCTCTTCTTTCCTTCAAATCTTCTATTGCTTCTTTACAGCGCTTCGCAAGTTCGGACGTCAGTCGTTAAGTGTATGTGGCTTTAGCTATTCTTCGTTGGACCGTGGAGTTGTACGATAAACTAAGCATTATTTAGAATTTCATCTAATTTTGGTAGCATTTGCAGATATATAAGGTTTACATTAGTTGCGATCAAATTTGATCATTTTGCAGTTGTTGTTCGAGGGATTTTTGGACATGGATATATGTCGTCCTTTCTCATCATAAATAAGACCTCCAATGTTTCAATTTATACATATTATTTTAGGGCTTGCAGGCAACATATATTCTAGAATTTTGTGCAGCGAAATTCATCTTGATATTGTGTTCGCAGGCTGTCTTCAAAGACACTGCTCGCGCTGTATGTGAGATTCATCAAATTCTCGACTGGTCTAAGAATCAAAGCGTGTCGCACTAGCGTAGCAAAGCATTTGGAGAACCGTGGCATCGATAATTTAAATGCGTTTTCCGATCCAATTAAATGGCTAATAATTTCTTCAAAAAGTCCAAGCGTACGCCATGCACCCTTTCGTTTTTCTACAAAATCCAACTATCATATCGTTCGCCCAAAGCAGGCGTAAGATCAGGTTTCTTTAATTTAAGAGCCACCAATCTCAACTAGGTAATGTTTTCATCATAGTTCTTCATGTTGTTTATTTGCAGTCTTGTCCTTTTCCACACATCCATCACAATTCCTCATGTGGTAACTTTACAGCGTATCTCCATTGCGACTAAGCTGCTCTATGAAAAAGTAACTTGAAGTTCAGTTTTGTTGCAGCTTATCCATCAGAGCTGAAATTAAGTACCAGCTGTACATTTCCGATATCTACCATGGTGAAAGAAGATGGGACAATTACATTCTTCGCCACATCACGATTCCGTTGCGAAACAAAAATCCCGCTGAAATAAAGTAGCCCACGTTTCTACTACCTAAATTATGAATTACTATAGAAAATATGGAACTGCATAATCACACAATCTGGTATTATTAATGTTGACTTCATCAGGTGATAATGACTAGTTATTAGCACATCTTTCAAACCATATGGCATTTTACTTTTAGAAACAGATTATCATATACCAATGATGGACTTCGCCCAGTCATTCTACGTAGCGAAAGTGACCGAAATGACCTTTATGACTAACTATTGCCTAATATATTGTTTAATTTCGCTGTATTTTCTCGGTTTGGTCTCTTCTGATTCAATCGAAATTATGCCAAATTGTGTTATTATTTATTTTCTGGTATATTCATTGTCGTTGGTTTGAAGTAACACAAGCGAGGTAAAGGGTGTGATATCAAATTGAGTGGATAGTTAGTAAACTCACAAAGAATGGATACTACTGGAGCGCTGAAATGCCTAACAGGGAATTAGGCAGTACTTCCACGGAAGTTATGCGGCTTTTGTTAGAAAGTTTGGCTATGTAGAATAACAATCATTACTCTGTTTTATTTGGTAGTACGTTCAACTAGAAGCAGTAATACTGCAGTTTGAAATGATGTGAAATGAAAAGCACTTGCTTTAAAGGTAGCAAGACTACTTCAGTCTACTACAAACGAAATGTTTCGACAAAAGAGAAAGCCACTAGTTTTGTATAGTTTCAACATTCTCAATAAGTCTTTGAATTGCCAAACATAGAAACTACATTATTTTCAAGCTTGTTACTACATAAAGACAAAGGGGAATGACTTGAGTTTCGTTTTAATGATAATTAGCTTCATTTCGCAAAGTTTCAGAATGAACTACCGTAGTCCTCTCATTCCAGTGGCAAAACAGCGCCACTTATTTCGTAATATAATTTATTGTATAACAACGAGAATCACTGTAACAGGGAATTGGGAACACCATCAAGAACTGTAGAACTTCTAAAAACCTTCCATAAAATTTTTCTTTATTTTTTATAACTACGATTTGTTATAATGATGTTTTTATATGCTTAATGATGCTCAGTTAATGGCAAAACTTGGCACCTCAGGCGGGATTTGAATCCGCATCTACGGACCCATATAGAGATGCTCATGCTACTTGCGTTCTTCTTGACTGTAGAACTCACAGAGAGGAAAAAATATTTATATTTAAGAAAGCAAACAAATTGTGGACAAATATATGCTCTAGCGTGACACAGAGCTGAATGCTGAACTTCTTCCATTCCTTCGTGGCCGTCGTCAATCATTCGTCGACTTCTAGCATTGCTAACCATTTCCGACGTAATATTTTGATTTGCGCAGAAGAGAAATTTTGTCGACGACTGCATGGCGTGAGTATACATTTGGCGTCGCATGGATTTGGATGATAAGGCGCACAACAGCAGTAACATTTTCGTTCAATACTGCAATTATGGAATTTTCAGTTAGCTTGTTCATTGAATACAATCGTTCTTACTAAAGAAAAATAAACTAACAAACAAACAACTACGCAAAAGTAAATAATTAGAATTAGTTTTCATATACACTGAAATTAATTACTTTCAAGTACTTGGCGTGTTTATTATTGTAGTACCTCATTAAAAGTCTTATAACTTACATAATGCAAGAGAACAGTTTATAAGAATCATTAATAAAGAGGTTCTCTACGAAAATTTCCAAGTATTGCATAGCTCTACATGGCACTATTGATATGCAAATTCTTTCTTACTTCTTTTCGCACAGAACAGTTATTGAGATTGCTGAGTTGCTGAGATAAGACTACAGCATTAAGCCAATATTGCGCTAAAAATTGAGCTACCCTTCAGTAAACAAAGCTCTTTAACTCTTCTATTTCGGCAAGGCATCGATGAATGCGATTTGCTAGACTTACTTCGATAAGTCTACAAATAAATTCTTTAGGAAATATAAGGCATATTTGTAAGAGGTTTACTATGTTTCTTAATATATTTCTGTGTTCATTATTTCTGTTTCCGTTGTTTTGTGTTCAACATGATATCGTGGAATTTTGTGGATTCAAGCTTGATCTAAACAATGATTTAAGTTAACCCCTTTTTAGCTAATGGCCTTATATGAGGAGATAGAACAATTACCACACCACGTCATGATGTGGGATCGATAACGGAACAGTTCTACATTAATCTTTTTCGTTCTGTAATTCCTATCGCAAACCCAAACATCGTTGCGACAACCATCTATGAGTTATTGCGAGTTGTAATAAAAAGCATGAAGGCACAATCCCAGAACCCTATAATATTACTACCAACTTAACTTAAGGATGTAGGCCACAAAGTACATGAACTTTTCGCAACCTGTATATACCTACAGAAGGAGAAAACCTCGAACCAGCACAAGACGTTGTGCACGGTTATCCCAAAGAAGGGTAAAGAAAAGGATCTCAACTACTATCGTCCAGTATGCTTTCTGAATGTACTCTACAAGCTATTTAAGAAGATTACACTACAGCGTATATCAAATCATGTATTACAGCGGGAACAAGTAGAAAATCATGGACCACATCCAAACAAGGTCAGTGGTCATTGAAGTCTATCGGGAATACTGTAAGCCTTTGATGCAGTCCTATCAGCGCTCGTTGAGCAAGGTCTAATTCTACATAAGAACATTAATTGACTGCTATCGAAACTTCAGCAGGAGAACACAGCTTTTTCATCGACTCCTTGCCATACCGATAGAAAAGGTTAGACAAGGTGATACCATATCGTAGAAACTGTTCACTTCTGCATTTCAATAATTTATGAGATCACTCGAGCTGAATGAGATCTTTGACTCAACAGTCCTTGAATCGCTTTGTTATGCGGTGTAAACGAAGAATGATAGTTTCAACCATGTAAAATAAATCGCCCACAATCCACAGTGCCCTTGGACGATTTCTTTTGTAATTTTATCGGCAATGACAACGTATAGCCGAAACTCGTAGTTTGGATTTATTTGCAAGATCTATAAGAATATGTATTGATAACAAAACACAATTGGGCTTGTCATATAGCAAGAGAGGCAGAAGTAAAGAACTGTGGAATGGAAGAATGAACTGCAAGAGGACGCAGTGCTCTCTTGGACGACCGTTCAAACAACGGGTGAAAGTGTTCAACCATCTGTATTCGCAGATGGATACGGAATTCATAATTATGAAATCGGCCCCGCGTAAGTTACTGCGTCTAAAAGACTACCTTGGACAACGATCGCGTTGAAGAGAAATGAATGAAAATTATGCTGAGACCTACACTAATCGTGAATACAGGCCATCAAGGTATTCAGGTACTCATATAATACTAATAATATAATACAGTACTGCTAATCCTAGCTGGTACCAAATTCTCGACTCCGCAGGATGAAGGCTAGATCGGCCTGAGTTTTGCCGTATACCTGTGTACAATATTCACGAATGTTTATTACTCTAGAACAATCATACAATCATAAATTGGTCAGCAATCAACTTACTGAGAATTTCGAACAAAGAAAAAATGCGAAATTTATTCCTAAAGATACAACTGTATTGAACTAGATATTGCTCATTTCTATTGGTGATTTTTTTACCAATTTTCAAGCTACTTTCGCATTTTACGAAATTGATGGGAGTCTGGAAGTTTAAGGTAAGAGCTTTATACTGGATGTTACAACATTTTACAACCTATCTGATGAATTTTGGCAAGCTATAAAACGTTGTCAATTTGCTGAAATAGCATCGGTCCTTTTACTTGCCATTTCTGGCAAAAATTTTTTGAATTGCATCGCTGTCTGCTGATTTGTTAAACGTAGATGTCTGATTCAAACATATACTTTCGTGATAAGAATCCAAAACGCACAATTTTTCCATTATCTCTCTAAACTGACAACTGACTCTATTTTATTGATAGGTCAAGGGTTTTGATGTTATCTAGACAGGTTCACTTTGCTACACTTGCAAACAAGACTAACAAACGTTTTGAATTACTGAATAAACAGTCAGAGCACATGACATTTACTAAAGAAAGATCGAATAAGACATGGTCTAAGAAGACAGTTTTTGAAATGATTCGAACAATGAGAACCGTATGTACTGGGGAAGCAGAAATAATGGAGTCAACAAACTTGGCAGAAGAAATAGCTATTTTTAATTGCTGTGATACGATTAAAGTCCTCTATAAGGTAAAGGAGAAGAATGGCCATAAATGCTATAACACGAACTATATCTTTCTTACACAAAGTCCTGTCTAATATAACCAAATCTGATGAAATACGAAGAACTATTAAGCAACATTTGAAAGATATAAAATTAGAGAATATGTTTACAGTAATAGGAATACTTTCAGGATCCCTTTAAAACAATCAACACGCAATCGTCTATAACACCGTTTTTGTATGACGTGACAAGACATTGTATCTTATATGCTTAAATACCAAGACCGTACAATTTGGGGCAAGTGTTCTTCTGATCTCTTTCAAAGCTTGCGGCGAAGAATATATTGGTGAAAGACGTCGTCTACTCTGCGTTTTAATAAGGAAACATCTGAATGCAAAACTAAAACATGAAGGAAACACACTACTAAGTAAACAAAGGACGTAGGAAAACAATGGAGCTGGTTTTGTGGTACATATCGGAATTCATTTTGTAGAACGTAAAATACCGGCAAGAAAATCGCTAGAAGCACTCCGTATAAATACCAAAACGCCCAATTCACAAAAAGGACTATTGCGCAATAATGCTTGACTCGGGAAAGTGCAGTTTTTCTTTTAAGGTTTTGTTCATATATAGAGAAAAAATAAGCTTTTGGAAATAATACAACGAATTATGCTTGAGAAGTGTGTGTCATCTTATCTTAAACTGGAAACAAAACATAACTAAATAAATAATGGACGCGACTTCGTTACATATCAAAGGCAAAAGTTCAAATAAAAATAAAACAATATATATTAGCTATGAACACATTGACAAGACAAAGGAATGCGCTGAAAGACATGTGACGATAAAATTCGCAATCACTTAATTATCAATCCAGTATATACATATATATATATATATATATATATATATATATGCGAATATGAAAATTAGGAATCGAGATGAAACGAGAGGGAGATAAGAAATTGAAGAGATGTTTCTGTGAATACACGAAATTGCAACATAGATATATATCGAGGTCTGTAAACATTCCGTATTCAAGTTATTCATTACTGCTTTACCGTTTTTAACTACTAACGAGTTGAATCAGATGCGCGCGATCTCATCTAGCTATGAAGAAACAAAATAAGCTAAGTAGAGATGCTGAACATTTTCAGTATGTTTTACGACGAGGGTCAACGAAGATATAGGTCGCAGCGCGCTATCATCAGCGCACAATATTGATATATTGCTTAACTTATCCTGCTCACTGTAAAAAAAAACACCTCTATCATTGTAATATCTACGTTTCAGTTATTGTGACAGCGGCACTACGAAAATTGAAAGTAAATTACCTGATGCAGTTCAATGGTTTTAATGACCAAATCTGATCTCGAATGTTTGGCGGCACTAGTGCACCAAGAAAATCAACAGCCGTCGTGTAACTGTAAAGAAAAATTAGTTGTAATGTGAAAAAAAGGAGAAAACCATACTTTACGCCAAGTTTCTTTACTAGGCCAATTGCGGTAATCAGTATAAGATAAGCTTTGGCGTTGATCAATTCTTGTTGCGAGATGCGCCCTCGCATTCGTGTTCAACGTGATGTCGTGCAGGTGGTTGAATGCGAACGTGGTCTATACACTGCGTTAAGTTGACCACTCTTCACCAAGTCAGTGCTGTTCATCTTACCCAAATTTTTATGGTAACAAATTAACGACCACATAGATAGATACGGAGGACCTGGTAGACCTGGGAGGGCGGCCGTGAACTGATTCGATCCTGTGTGTCACTGCGGCCCTTCCACCACTGCGCTCCCCATAATTCGTGTATATTTTCAATGAATTTTGAGATAAAAGCAAAGAAAAGGCGTAATACAAAAGTGAACAGCACAAATACTCAATGTTTTAACATAGAGTATAAAGCTGGATTTTTCTAGAAGTATTTGGTGATATATATTTGGATATTTCTAAAAAACCAATGGGATATGCTTAACTTGGTGGCCAAACTTTGCAGATTCCGGACTGTTCATCAAACGCTCGTGAAGTCATTGCGCAAGCTTGCTTCTCAGTAGGCAGATCACAGATTCGATCCACCACACCGAACGAGTTACCACTGGAAAATATTAATAAAATTATTACGCCTACCTCTCTCCCTATCTTCTTTTTGACCGCTTTTCTCTTAAATGTCCTTTTTTTGTCTTCATAGTAAGGTCTAAAAATCAAGACTGTTTGCAATTTATGTTGCAGGTGTTCCTCGCATTGTTGTCATTACAATAACTGAATACGAATAATTGAGGCTTAGAACTACCACAGGATAGTGAAATGTATAGAAGCTGACAATAAGCTTTGTGAATGAACTGAATAAATCGTGAAATATGCCTACACTGACAAATATTATTGGGAAATGTATTACACAGCGAAGAGCGGAATAACCACGAAGACGTAATCAGGCTCTTGTGGCAGATTGGAACTCAGACGCTACGTTATATAGATTTATTTTTGAAGTATATTTTGAAGTAAACACTACTTTCTAACTTCGGCACATAATCGAATAAAGTTCGTCAGTAACTATACCAAATGTCCTAAAAAGTTACACACTTCTAAACCAAATATGGCAAATTTTAGTATTTAATATTTGATTATAACATCAAACAAGCATATTTGCTGTTTATTTATTGTACGCGACAAAGTTAAGACAACAAACCCTGGAATATAATCGCATCTTGGTGAGCATGACACTTGGACATTACACATACCGCAAGCGTTGGCTGACTTGTTGAACATCTCAGCGTAGTCCATCACTTTCTGGACAATTGGATTGCCAATGCCAGTAATCAGCTGGAATTTGTATTAAGAGTCCGACCAGTGGTTGAGCCCTAGTTCAATTTCTACAACGTTTAAGAATACGAGTGTATTTTTCTGCTGAAAATCTCCATCTACAATGAAAATCTGTTATTTCTTGATCACCAAATTATTTATATATTATCACACGCATGAAGCCTAAAAGACGTCACTAGGTTCCGTAAACCCTGAAAAACCAATGATATCAACAATTTTGCCTACATCAAAACTAAATTATAGAGCATTTATCTAGCGGACTACTTTTCTATCTTATTACATTTTTAGCGAATAAAATTACTAAACAATCTCTTACCGACATGTATCTGTTCTGATAACACTGCCGTGGGAGTCTTTGCCAAAACGTACGGTCCGAGGTACTGAAATCATTTCAAAGCATTCGTTACATTGTTGTTCAAATAATCCAAAGCAGAAAGAATTTAGTTCTTTTCGTAACCTTAAAAACTCATCTATGTTCTATCATTACAACTACCACTTGATATTTTGAAATAGCATCGAGTCCGCTAATCTGCATATCAGGAATATTCGAAAAAGGCTCAATTTTAGTCGCATAGTATTAGCTATTACTAAATACCATTAATATAAAAACATGTATGGATATTGATGTAATATTTTACACAAAGATCTTTAACATTCTCTTCGACTATAACTATGAATGGACTATTACTTAATGATCATTACCAATTATTATAGACATATAGTTATTGTGAAACATTCTAAATAATGCAAGTATAAGAAGAAACAGAGAAACTATGATTTTCCTGTAGTTAGAATAATACTTTTTGAATGACAAAAAATCTCTTTACCTGAAGCAAGGTCCATATTCACTCCAATCCTGGCAGTTTGACGTTTTCCCGGCCTGAGAAACCGAAGAGAAAGCGCTGGCGAGAAAAGCGTATGAAAATGAAACGACGCCACTTAGTATGCCTACTTTCAATAACATCATTCAGAAAGAGAATATTTACGTATCTTCAGCGAATGATAGGAATGCGAGAACAGGTTTTCGAATAGGAAGTAATAAATGGTCAGAAAGATAACACAGCGATGCGCACATCAACGAAACTTTTGTTGTAGTTCCTATTAATTTTATAATAAATCCGCAACTAGTAATGAGTAACGTAAATAAAAATAACTTACCCATCCAAAATGCACAGTTATTGATCAGATAAAAAACTCATAGTATGGTTTGTTTCTAACTGTAATGAAGTTCAGCGATAATTCGTGCTCTCATCGCGCACAATCTATAGTTTTTTGTGCAGTTTTCCACATCTATATATAACAAGAGTTAGACGACTGGGTACAGCAAAGAGACGGACTTGCTGCATCAAATAGAAGGCTTCTTTTAGAACGATTTGGTCGAGTTCATTAAAACTGAGTAATGTTCCTAGACTTTCATTTCTATATGGAAAGCTGGTTAAGACTAAAGCGTTCAGGAATTCTCGCTGTCTAGATTAAAATAGAATCACGAGGTGAAAAATCTTCATCTAACTACGCCTTGGTGCTCGAAGGAAATAGAGTAGCACGCTTGAATATGAACTTCGTTTTCAGCATCTCGCATGCTAGTTAAATCGTTTATGGTATTTGAGTGACCTACAACATCAAAACGATCTCAATTAACGCTAGTCGATACGCCCTTCTCTGTCGTTTTATGTATTACTCCTCCTTACAGCATGTATCTTCAATGGACATTCATTTTTCAAAAAATAGTAAATCACCGATAGATATGCTAGGAGTATTGAGTTCAAACAAAGATATATTCAATGAGATCAGCTTAATAATCTTACGACTAAGAGAGACTCATTGAACTGAAAATAAAGAATCGACAAAAAATTGCGAGATTTTCACTAAAAGAGGCAACATCCGTGCCATAAGTGTCTCCGTTCACTTGAACGAAAATTTCACGCTGTATCTTAATTACTGGAAGCGTAGTGGCTCAGCGGTGGAGGTGCTGCAGCAGTGACACGCCGGTCCAAATCAGTTCGCGGCCGCCCCCAGGCTTACCAAGCCCACTATCCCCCCGGGTTCGGTAAATTGGTACCAGAGAAATCTGGGTAAGATAACTGGTACTGACTTGCTAAAGAGTGGTCAACTAAAGTCACTGTATAGAATATGCATGCATTCGCATTCAACTACTTCCGCGATATCACGTTGAACACGAATGCGTTGGCGTATCCCGTCAAAGGGAATTGATCAACGCCAACAATTATCTTATCTTAATTACTTATAAAAGAATAGAAAAAAAGAGAATCAATATTTTATTTTGCTCCAATACATCTGATCAGGCAGACAAGAAACATCACAATTTTGAAGGAAGATTTGCAACATATGCAGAGAACGTTACGGGATGCAGTCAAAAACAATTTATTAGGATAAAATACTCACCGGATTACCAAAATTATGTTCTTATATTCGCCACGATGAAAGAAAGTGGGACAATAACCCTGTCCTTCCATGACAGAGAAGGTATAAGGAACTTGCGCCAAGTTACGAGATTGATTAAATTGAAATTGGAAGCAAGGAATAATATATATTTCATAGGCATCTTATTATGAAGTTTTCACGCTTTGACGTTTTATGAAAATTCCGATGTTTATGCTATACAATATCGTTATTAGGATTTATACAACTATTTAGCAAGCTTTGTAGGAGGATACTGTCATTGACAAAATCAACGAAAAATATGACCGCCTAATTAAGCACCTCCACTACAGCGCGGAAAACGCCGAGAGTTCAATAACTACTTGGAAACGTTTGTCCTTAAGAACTTTTGAGTTGATACACCAACGAGGAATAGCTGAAGCCATATACACTTACCGATTGACGTCCGAACTTGCGAAGCGCTGTTAAGAAGTAATAGAAGACCTGGAATAAAGAGCAAAAGTAATAAATGAAGCAGCTGTGGCAGTCAAAAACATTCGCAACGCTTGTCGGTGCTTCACAAACCACAAGACTAAGATGACTGCTCTCTGACACAAAGACGGAGAACTTAAGACATCACCAACGTTAATAAAAAGGTTCGAGAAGGAGATACTGTTTCGCTAAAGCTGTTCACAGCCACCCATGAGTACATCATACGAAAATTGGAATGGGACGACATGGAAGTGAATATCGACGCTCGGTAACTTCACCATAATCGCTTCACTAATGATATCGCATTTATTACACCTGACATCGAGCAAGCGAAAGAAATGTCCGCCAATTTTGACAGAACTTACGAAGAAATTAGCCTTGAACCTGAAGAAGTCAATGTTTACGAATAGCGGAATATCAATATCTGCGTATGATATTAATATGATGGACGACATAGCACCAGAATATAGCAGAAGGAAACGGGAAGAAAGAAAAATCTCAAAACAATTCAAGGATCAAAAGGGTCGGATACGTGATGCGTACTAATTATTATCCAAGAGTACGAATTGTGACTGGATCTCACTGGAACATTAAACGAACTGCACAATGACCGCAAGCCGATGTTCTGACCTCTTCACAAAAGCGCTAGAAAGGAATTATGATGGTTAACGAATCACTAGAGCGAAAAGAACTTATTGGACTACTCTCGCGCGCGATAGGGACAAATGGAAGTTTCATTGGTGCCCGCTCGACTTAGTTGATGATCAACGGCAATCCAGTTAATCAAGATAACATTAAAATAATAAATCCAAAATACTACAATACTATAGTAACATAATGAGAAACCGTATACATTTACATGAGATCATACATTGACGTTTTAGAGAACAATTAAATAAAAGGACAATGGAATTGCGTGCGGTGCTATAAACGAAAGGCACCAAATAACCACTTATGGTGACCTCTCATTTAAGAACGGACGAAGACTAGTTTATTGACACAATGCAACTTTTCGTAGAGAGATAAGCTAACACAAAAATTAATTTCATACGAAGTAGCTCGCGATGAATGGCAAAAACGAGGTCTACAAATTGCTTCTTGTAAAGGACGACGATCAAGGTGATCCAAAATAGTTTATTTTTCATAGATAAACAATGCTCGAAATCTTACGAATTGTTTGCAGTAATGAACATTAAGAAATGTGAAAATATAATAGCTAGAAATATACACTTACGCTAAAACACTATGACGTACTTCAAGGAAATATAAGTAAAAATAAGGAATTAGACATAAAGGGAAACAATAAGAAAGAATCCTAGCACTGCAGTAAAGTCGTGACATGCGCAGACACTTTAACTATTTGAAAAAATTTTTGAGACATCCATAGAACGTTTGAAATGCATATCATCAGAGTGTGTAACTCAAATCTTTGGAATAAGTTCTATCTTTTAGGTCCAGAGAGATAGACATCAAATGCAAGGATACATCAATGTACAGTCACATAATAAGAAGAACAAATGACATATGGACGAAAAGAACGAAATAGAAGAATGTAATGTAATGTGAACGATGGAATGTAAGCGGTGTAAGAGAATGTAAGCGTAAGAATGTTCAATTCAATACCTAAACGACGGGCTCATATATTCGTAGATGACGCCAATCACCTACATTCGTGGTTGGGTGAGAAATTTGAAGTATAAAATGGAATTCGTGCACGGTACTATGTTCAAAGAAACAACAACTACGAAGGAGTATTACGTGAGAGGGAAACTAATAGATATTGCGCTAAGGTCTGCGTGCGTCACTAGTAAAGATGGGAATTTAAGTATCCAAACAAGTGGAAGATAGATGCAGCTGAAAGTTTGGCATCAAGTCTCATCATAGCACAGACGAGCAAATTATTTTAAGTGTCAAGAAATGAAGGATGTTGTGCGAAGAATAAACATATGGGAAAAAAGTATAGGACAAGAAAAGCCCATTTCATAGCAAATTAAAAATAAGAAAACGTTTCATATGCAATTTTTCTGAATAAATTATATCAATCAGTATCAAATATTTACCCTACTTAGTTGCGGTAAGCAATCATCTCAAAGAGTCAATGGAAGTTGCAACGGTAATAATTAAAAGTGATGGAATGGTTGATTTTATCTTGAATGTGACAGAAAAATTAACCTCAGTCTAATTTGAAAGCATAAAAAATGATAGGCGCAGTCGAAATAGTTCCTTAAACGGTTATTTTATTTATCTCATAGTTCATGTTTCTCATCACATTTGTGAACAAATCGCCTATAAAGCTGTTTCCATTCTGCGAGCCACAAATCTTACTAAGTGTAAAAAAATACATAATGCAACATTGTTACCGCCATTATGCAATTGGAATACATAAGATTAATAGAATGAATGCTCTGCAATTATACAAAAATTAGATGAACAGTAGGCTTGTTTAGCTAAAACTGCGACCTTCTCATATGACACATGGATCTCACATGGTGCCATAATCCTCTTTATAACTCGAAAGGATTCAAAACACTATATGTTTAAAGAATCGTTCTCCATGTTTTCTAAATCTAGGTTTGAAGTTTCATTGAAATCCTTAAAGTGCTTTGCTGAATAAGACACGCACTAATTCAATTTTACAACCTCTGAATAAGATAAGCTTTGGCGTTGATCAATTGGAATGTCTCTGATACGGGCCAGCGCGTCGCCGTAGCACCTCCACCACTGCGCCACTGCGTCCCCACCTCTGATAAGGTCCTGTGAAACGATATGCTTACGATCGGAAATAAAACTATGAAATTAAACAAAGACGCCTATCGTTCATTCCTTATATACATGTTAAAAAAGAGATGCGTAAACCTCTCATAGAAAGTTCATTTCCTGAAAAGAGTATCTCGTAAAAGTTATTATAACTAGCAAATTCTGAGCATGCCTATTGAAAAATTAATGTAAGAAAAGTCATTTGTGACTTTTAACATTTCCCTCATATCAAATCAAATACAAAAATATGGAACAATCCCACTATATTCGAATCAGTCAGATGAATGTTTAAAAATTTATTTCATTTTCTTAGCATATCCTACCAATTACAAAACACTTCTATTCTTTTGACACTACCACGAACAGTATAGAAAAAGTTATTGGATCAGGTATCTCATTATTTTGTTATTGGTTGAAAAAATAGTATAATAATTAATAATTCAATAAATATTTTACATATAAGGTTTAAAAACAATAAAAACGTACTACAAAACACAAGTTTTCGTACAATTTTGGGAATGTGGTCCTAGGTGACCTGTAATTGCTCGGTTTCGGGTGCTGGTTTTCCAATTATATCACTGCAGTACGGGACACGGCTTAGAAAATCTACAAATCGTTGTTTTATAGTTGGTTTCAACTGCACTGAAATCAGAAGTTCTCGGGCGAAGTCTGGATCAGCGTCTAGCGTATCAAGTACCCTGAAACTTCACAAAGCTTCCTATATAACATTGCAACTATTATACAATGTGAGCAAAAATTGAATAGTTTCTCGAGGGTAGCTTTGCTGTTTCTTTTCAATCCAAACCTAAAAAGTAACTAAAATCGAACATGAAACACACTCACTACCATTATAATACAGCAAATTAGTCAAAGAAAACGACTCGAGTGCTAAAAAACCTCCAAACAAATTTGTATGCCATTCAAAAAGTAAAGTTTGAAAAATAATTTGGAATACAGACGATATAGCACACGAAATTTACCTACCATCCCATATTTAATACATAGTGCAAAAATTAATCACCGTTCTCGACCCCATAGCACAGTATAAGTTGAAATAGCGGCTACAATTGCTTGTAAAGGAATACATTTTAGTAGCACAGACCTAGCAGCACGACTTCCTAAAACGTAACATCTCAATGAAACAAATCACAAGCCTTATCAAAACTACTGCATGGCTATTTCGATGTTTCAATCTGCAGAAATATTTAAGAAAGATCCTTCAATGAAAAAAATCCACCTCATTTCTAAGTTCCCGAAATAAAATACGGTTTAATTACCGAGTATCAATACTTCTAGCTCCTTATGTCATTACTACAACCTAGACATATCTATAAATTACATAGAAGTTATGTTCAAACTAAGTAAGCTAGACAGAGCATAACTATGAGATATAAACTACTATTTTATCTAGGAAAACTATCAATTGTGCAGTTCTCACAGACATCTCAAATTATCGCCTCTTTATACCACTGTTATATAGATACGTTTACTCGAAAATTTGGTATACCCACATCTACATTATCGACATACAAATATAGGAGATGCCTTAATTAGTGAAGCCAAATAACTTTCACATACTAAAAGAACGCTTAACAAATCTTAAATTATATCGGTGTATAAGAACAAAGCAATTAAGTTTGATAAGAGCGCGGTCTTCTTCTTAGCACCAGAAAAACTACAATTCAGTTGCGAAATTAAATGATAAAATAAGATCATGCAAATCCTATTTTGTGAATTTTTATATGAAGTGGACCTCATCATGAAACATTCAGATGAACCGTGATTGATGCTCCTCGCGGTTTAATTGTGTACCGAATGATAATCCCATTAAATTGAAGCGTTAATTTGCACGAAGGTGAAATAGAGTCCAGAATTGATCCCGCGCATCATGAGTCATCTACGACCACGCTATGTGCTCATTAATGTATTTGATATAGAAAAACAAAACTGTAAACATACCTTCCCAGCTGAGTGCGAGAAAATCAATATAATTCTTCACAAGAGGGTACTTACTGGATTTCCCTTGCAGTATCTAGAATAAAAAATAAGGAATAAACAACGTATAAGATAACGCAAAAGTTGAAAGCGAAAAATAAGAATTAAAATTAACATTAAGAAAAATAAACAAAGTAAGACTACAAAAATTCCTGGTATAAATAAAGGTGGAAGGTGACTAACGTACAATATAATAACAAAGATAAGGTGTTGTTAAAAGAGGCATCACAATACCGCTAGCCAAAGAGAGTATTATGTTTCGACTTAAAATGCACGAACTGCATGGCACATTCTCGTTGAATAAGTATGGTGTAATGAGGACCTAAAATAGTAACATAATGTACTATAGACAGGTATTCGACAAAGACTTCTTTGTTCAGATGGTCACAGATTTCAAGTCATTAAGCAGTCCCTGAGTCCAGAATAAAGAAAACAACAGAACTATCAACTAAAAATATTATCATAAAGAATAGCAACATGTGAATGAAAACACGGAAGAAAAAAATAACAGCTCACACTATTTTGACAGACGTCGGATATATAGAATATGTATTCATCTACATTTAAGCCTAACCTGCTTCAACGCGTAAAATATAACTCCGGACGAATAAACACCAAATACAAACGGAGCTAGAGGACACTTCCTAATCGACTCTAAGACCGTCATTTTTGGATTGAAAACCATCATATCAGAATTGATTTTCGTAGCTGAAAATTGCAATTCATCGACAAAAAATTTTGAGAAATGGAAAAGTGTTCTTGAACTTGCCAATAACTGTAGATGTGAAACAATTAGTAATTAGACCAATAGGCATTGGCCAATTCAGCGCTCTTCTTTCCCAGGTGTATGGCCATCTTCCGACTATGTTTCGCATCATAATTGTCCGATCAGACGGAGACATCTGCGATAAATTCGTCCATATTAACGAACGCTCACCAGAAAGTAGTTGCGAAACTCTGCAACGTCTATTTTCCGATTTCTTTGAATCTCTTCATAAATCTTCTGATAAATATAGAATGTGTTTAAATGAAATCTCAAAATTTACGTGAAAACCCACGTCTTTCCCAAGTTTGCTATTACCTGCATCTATTATTTACGAGGACTTCAATGATTTAAAGACTATGATAAACCTCACAGGGAATACAATTTCGGTTGCTCACTGCACTTCTATTTCATAGTTTCCGATTGATAATATATCAGATTAGGATCACATCATACTTAGAAAAGAGTTTCTAGTAATCCTTTTCTAAACAGATTCATAGTGCATCTGTAGTGTGAAAGTCTCGAATCATTGTGTATGGAAACCAGTATTGCGCGAACATGTAATATAACACAAGCAGAAAATAAGAAGTGAACGCACGTAGTCCTTGAAATCGGCAGCTTATTAGCAGCGTTGGTTTCCACAGATGGCTTAGATCGCCTCCATAAATCCACTACCCGTGATGAAGGTTCTGCAGATTGAGAGTCACACGATGACATCACGACCAATAATGAGGTTTTCAAACTTGAAATTATGCTTGAAAGAAGAAGCATGAAAACTCGTACACTTCACTGCACTACTACCGGAAAATGTCGTTGATGAGAATCTGTGTACGGAACCCCTCCTTAATGAGGTTGATAAAGTCATGGGTGGTGGGCATGTTCGTCACTCATATTGCGCTCTCCCATCCACAATGCTGATTAGTGTTGGGTGGGGGTGAATAATCTCAGGTTCGCCCGAACGTCAATGGAATCAGATTGGACGAATGAACCATGGGAACTGTTTTTATTCCATACGAAAAATGAAGTGTAAAACAGGTATTGCACTCTATTTCCATTCAGAGAAATCTAATAAATGAGTTATCAAAAGTTTTTTTTGACATATTACAACAGAGATAGTATGACAAGGTTGATAATAATAATATTAAGAAGTAACACAATTAGTTTGCAACAAGGTGACGACAACTGAGTACAAATTTCGACAGGTATGAAGTTTCTGCCAAAGTCGACATCCTTATATCTTATTCACACACTTATAGAGGAGTAGCTGAAGAATATAAAAAATGCTAGTTTACAAGAAGCTCTATGAACATTAAGAACTATTTTACAAGGCTGTCTACATCTTTATTGCTTAGAACGTTGTTCCGAACACCAGATAATTCTGGTGAAGTTCGTTTAACTTAATATGCTTTAAACACTTCTACAAAACACAGATCGACACAAAGATCAGAACATATCTATGTGGTTGTATGATTGGGGATAGAGATGTCTCAATATTGTCTTTATATGGTCAAAATCGTTATATACTGTCTGCATGATACATTCATAGTACGATGTTTCTGCATTACATCTGAACCTCGCGTTCTTCATACAAAGATTTGTTTCTGAAAAAGCTCAAAAGAAAATCCGTGATCTCAAAGAAGAAAAAGAAAATAAGTCTTTCATGTTGGAAAACTTATCAATGAAATCATTTTCGTACATGATTGGCGTGTAAAAGACTCGAAAAGTCGACCGAATACTGACAAGTGACTTGCTTGTGATAGGGCAAGAAGATTCTGCGGCAACCAAGGAAACGCTCGAAATGAGTGGAAAGATGAGTTAAACCCAACTGCAACTCTGTAACACGATACTGGAACAATTAGTAGGAACAGCCCAAGAAAGTCTCTAAGAAGAAATGCCATCGGTCATCTTTGTGGTCGTGAAATTCTTCTGTTAGATTTGCTCAAGAATGACGGGAGACTGACTACTAATGCTATAATACGTAATGGATAACGGAAAAATTTCATTCCATCCCAATCCATGATTTCATTAGTAGTCAATATGATATAATCGAGAGACAAAGCTACCTAGAATTGTAACCTATCACGTTTGATTGTATGAAACGTAGTACTACTCTTGTACCGTTAACAATATGATTTCTTCCCTCTGGTAGCCGTAACCTACATGCACACGTCGTACGCCATATGTTGAGATCTTCAAAATTTTCAGAATGGAAAGAGAAGTACATCGGATCGTAAGAAAAGATTTCTGCACGATCACTTTGAATAAGAAGAATGATCAAATGTATCTTTGAAAAAAACCATTAAATTTTTTTGTTGAATATATTCTACAGATTTATACATATTTTCCAATGGATTATCTTGTGGTGCACAACAAAAACACGGCATGAGGCACAGTTTCGAGAAGAAGCAGGATTTGGCGTATGGACCACGTCAAAAGGTGGCAAGAGTTGTAGTGTTGAAAAACGCCGCATACATGTTTTTTAAGGTTCGTCGAATTGAGAAAAATCATTTGACAGCGTTGAAACCAAAGCTGTGTTGTCGGTATATATATATAGCATGGACCTCTTTCCTACAAATCTCGAGAAGCTTAGTCGAGAGGCTACGTGGCTCGACCTCAGGTGATGAATAGGTCTCTAAAAGCTGATCAATTATACATACTGCGCAAACATAAGTACATCTATGTATGCATGCGTACTTGTGCTTAAGTGTATGCGGATTGTAATAAATGACCTTCCACTCATTGGGATAAATTTGCAAGCCGCTCATAGGTGAATAACATTTTATTTCAATTCCATCGGAAGGACTCTGAAAGCGGAAGAAGCTGTAGAGAAAGTCGCGAGATGCATTTAAAAACTTGGCCCAATTCCCCTGACCATGAAAAAGCCGAAACGAGAAGACAAAGGCCATTAAGCGTTTTTTACTCCACTGGAGAAGAACAGTTCCTTGGAGCATGCCATGGCAGAGGTGTCGGTGGCGTAGGTGCATTCGTTAATGTGAACTTAGTTGTGAATATCGATTCGTTTGAACAACTAAAGTCGCAAATTGGACGTTTAAAATTGTAAAGACGTAGTCCAATACCGGGTTTGACAAACTTCATCGTCTACGCTCTTACCGTAGACTACGATGAACATGAAACAGAAGCGTTCTATATTGACTTGGAAAAGTTCTACAGAGAAGTCTGCACATTCTAAAAAGTCATTGTTGGCGACTTCGTATAGGAATAGATGTAGCTCTCATCTTTAATACACTATCCTTTGCCAAGATGAGAATCGGGTGTAATCAAGAGCAAGTTCATAAAAAAAATTTGTGTTATGAATAACAAAATCAAACTTATTTGAAAATGATTTTTTGTGGAAAACAACAAAGGATTTCTTCCGACGTGGGTTGTGACGATAAACAATGCTGTAACTTGGAGTACTTTTTGTTATAATGGTGTTAGCGAATATGAAGACAGGATAAGGGAAGCTTTGCGAATGATCAATCCTTGTTGCAAGATGTGCAAGATGTCCTAATCCGCATTCGTATTCACAGTCATATCGATATAGAAAGGGAAATCTGTTCAGTAACATTCTTGTATAACTGTTGAAGTATCGTTATGTATGAAGAGCGGTTAAAGGACAACTTTTCTACAAACATTGTCAGAGTCTGTTAATATTTGTTTTGATCGTTCGGTATCTGGTATTATGACAACATCACCGTCGATGCCAAAATATTGATGTTGTCGACCATCAATATGCACTCCAATTTCGTATTTCTCAAGAATCGAAGTGAATAACTTCTACGAATTATTAACCATCTTCTAAGCAGACTTTTTTCTCTGATGATTATATCGTTATAGGACGCAAAATTGTTGGAAAACAGTAAAATTGTTTTTGAAAGCTTTTTTATGAACGATGACGCTGAGACATAGTGATTATGTATACCCTCGTGATACATCTATGAGTCTTGTGATTGTGTGAATATGGTCCATCATGCTAAACCCTTTTGTCTTCTGCCAGTTTTGTTAAAGATGATTCTATTGAAAAGCTTATACATGACAGACAACAAGCGGATTGGGCGATAACTACCGATGTCGTTAACGTCTTCTTTATTGTGTAGCAACACGATACTGCTAGTCTTCCACTGACATGGAGCTTTGCACTCAACAGTCAAGCTAGTGTTTCAATGAGAACTGGTGGTAGATACTTTGCATGACCTAGTCTCTGGTCTGGACGCTGTACAATTCTTTGCAAACGAAATAACATATGTAGAGAATACTTGACAGAGTCGAAGTAGAGAATACTTCTCTACTTCATCACTCGAATTACATGCAAGGGAAAGTCATACTATATATCGCATGGAGTTCTGGTCTCTGAGTCATTTAGCCTCTGGCACCGACATAAGAAAGGGACACTATTTCAACATCTTTAGTCTCCGCCCACACCTACATCCCCCATATAAGCAACCGCAGCAAACATCTCATCCTCTCCTTACTCATTACCTCCAACACAATCTCTTTTCGTCTTTACTATTGAATTGGTTGTCGTTATTTCATTACATTACAAGTCTCATACAATTTACATGATTCATAAGGTAGTCTTTTGGAGCTTGATATATTATTCCTACCTTTTGTATTTGGTTAATAGATGTTATCTAATTGCATAGCCACATTCTCACAAATCCTCTAGCATAGTCTTATTATGTGTGTTCTTGATTTGTCGTTATTGTAGTTTTGGTGTAATATTCTATTTGTTTAAATAAAGCTTTAATTATCCAAGTTTGAGATGCAATAACTCATCTTTGGAGCAAACCCTAACGGCTACCGAACTCCAAACCCGACTGGGCACACACAGCATATTGGATTCCTGAAGAGCAACATAATTGTCTTATTTCTCTTTATGTGGAAAAAGACGAATGTGGCTATCGAAAAGACCCGAGTAGTATTCGTGGATGATTTTCTCCATTGCCTTCCTGGAAGAGGTAAGTATTTCTTCCTAGCAGTCACCTTGGTCCTGTGATTTGTAAAGCACCGATAAGCGTTGCGAATATTTTTGCCAGCCTCAGCTGCTTCATTCATAACTTCTGCTCTTCTTTCTTTTAGATTTTCTATCGCTCCTTTACAGCGCTTCGTAGGTTCGAACGTTAGTCGGAAACTGTCTGTGGCTTTAGCTGTTCCACGTTGTTGCATGAGCTCGAGAGTCTTCGAAGACAAACGTCTCTTACTAGTTATCAAACTGTTAGCATTTTTTACGCTTTCTTGAAATTCTGATTTAGCTGATCATAATTCTCGTCGATGTTGCCGTTGACGGTATCCTCCCGAAAAACTAGCTAAAGAGTTATATAGATCCCAATAACGATATTGTATTGTATAAATATTGAAATTTTTATACAACTTGTCATAGTACACTTCACAAGACACCGATGAAATGTAGAAAATTCTTTGTTTAAAGATAATTATAACTACATTATTACTTCTAAGGCTTGCATAATCCAATTTTCACATTTCTGCATGTTTGTTGATGAAGAATCGGATTTCAAATGATACGTCATTTAAAGTAGGCAAAAATTTGTTCTGACAATTCCATTAAGGGAGACTCGTGTGGAAAGCTTATCGGCGAAAGACACTAGGCACATAGTTGCCAATGTCGTGAATTCCCCCTTTTGTACAGGAAAACGGTCTCACTAGTTTGAAATTTACTTGTATAATTGACATTTAGCGAGTGAATAATCGTGCCAATGCAGCTGTGAGAAAAGGCGGCACAAACGTCAAAAGATCTAGCTTAATTCTGCTTGGTTTGAGTGCGGAATTCTTTACCGACAAAAAAGCAGGTCAGATATCGGAAGAGAGAGCTTTCACGACAATATAATCTTCTTTTTTCTATTCATATAAAATTAAAAAGGTTATCAAAAAGATGCGGATAAAATTTGTAGATGATTTTTTCCATTAGTTTTCTACTTGGTATTATGGAGTTAACGCATCGGCAGGCTTACGAGTGCTCCTACCAGCCTCAGCTGCCTTAACTATTACTTCTGTTCTTCTCTTGTTTAGGTCTTCTCTTATGGCTACCTTGCAGCGAATTGCTAGAGCGTAACAATTAGTATAGAAAAATATCCTCTACTACATAGAGGACTTTTCCTTCAACCCAAAAAACCGATACTCTCGAACTAAGATATCTCTCTCATTCTACCCATCAACACACATCAATCGATAGGTCAGAGTGATGGGCACCTTGCTCATGCGCACCGATCAATCGGATACCATGTCGGGCATAAGACAGCACCTCCTATTGACCACTACCAATCTTGTAAGGAATTGTTAACATGCTATCCCCTCTGTCGTAACATGTTACCAGTTATCCTCATTATATTTAAGCTTTCGACATTCGCCACAAATATTATTCTCAACATCCTCGCACCACTACTACGTTCTTTGTAGCGCCCTTCTCCTATTCTTTACACATTCACAATTCATTGAACCTATTATGGTTAGTCTTTCCTACGTATTATCAAATCGGAATGGTATTTATTCACTCATAAATTTGTCTACCATAAATTTTTCAAAATTGCGACTGCCGTATATTGTATTTTATTGTTTATAACTACTCGTCATTTATTTATTATCGTCATTTGTTATCGTGTTATTGTTGTGTATCATATAAAGATTTGATTACCCAAGTTTGAGGTAACTAAGTTAACTGCAAGAGAACTATTGTTCTTCCTACAACAATTGTACTTTTCGACTTGCCAATCCACTCTCTCGTCCCGCGTAGCAGCATCACTCCTAGCACAGAACATTCATGCCGTTTGATGTTCAAAAGAATCAATATCCATAATCAAATTTGAAGCACGCCAACGCATTTGGCAACTCTGTTATCACATGTTCCAAAAAACTATCTCCAGTGTTATAAATAACGCTTAGCAGCTGGTGTCTTTTCGCTTTGGCCAATCCGTTGACCACACTTTTTCAAAAGGTTTTCTATGGAGGATTTTAATGCATTCGTAATTACAAATCTTTTCACGTTTAAACAACCTAGGTCGTAAGATTCTAGCAAGCTCTCGTCAGTCCTATAAAACGCCATCGTCATTTTTTCGAGGTCAATTTATACTTCGCTTATCTTATGACGACCTGCCTACTAAGTCTCTCCGTTCAAAGGAATTTTTCTAGCATTTTGTATCCAGATATGAAGCAGTTTTTATGAGATGTTGTAGGCATTTTCATTGGAACCGGAGTTTGACCCATTTTGTTAGTTGTTTTACCACCTAATATCTTAGATGACATAGCTCCGTGTGCGACGCTAAAGGAAGAATTTTGATAATTCGGTATATTACTGGAGTCTTAAGAAAGATTTGTTAACGCGAATCAGGTTCGCGGCTGCCGCCAAGGCAAGACAATCTCTACATCTTCCAGAGGTCTATAAAATGTTACTAGAAAAATCTGATTAAGATAAATAGTATTTGGTAATGGGTGGTCAACTGGAGTCACTGTGTATAGATTAGGCTCGCATCCGATCACCTCCACGATATCACGTTGAACACGAATGCGGAGGGGCAACCAGCAACGGAGGATTGATAGACGCTTAAAGCGTATCTTATCTTATTGCTGGATAAATTTTGTGCATCAGTGATGATGTAGTTTGTCATGTCAAACCTTGTTAAGTAAACCTCTATCGGAATAACAATAAGATAAAGTGTTTTTAATAACCACACATCAATAATTAAAGTGTGAGGGTGGTAGTTATAGTAAGTCAAAAGAGAAATACATGAGAATTAAGACTACAAAACCGAAGTAGAAAGTAAACTGAGCTCGTACTGCACAAAGCAAACGATAGTCCTCATATATCAATGATACGAGAAGACTCTGTTGCAATAACAGAATTTACGATCTCTAAGGTGATTTGTAAGTGATGACATCTTTCTTCCATGAGTGTTTGTGTTGCAACTCACCGAATTTCTTGTAATGATTCGTGCAGTTCCTTCTTATAGTTGGTCCTGTTGGTTTGCGTTTTCATATATATCATGTAAGTTGTCATACTGGTTGATGATCTTGAGAATTTTCCTAACATCTTGAATTCCGTACCGTGAAGATCGTAGAGTTGTTTTCGTTTTCTTGTCCAGAGTCGCTCCTATGACCCAAATTAAGATTTTACTAAACTAATAAACCCAATGATGGAGGTGGTTAGAAATTTTTATAAAGGTGTCCCACAAGTCCAACATTAGATGTAATTTGACATTGAATGTTTTCGTAGATAATTGCTCGGCAGACATTCTTCATTTGGAAACTGTGACCCATATCTCCTTTAATGTTTATGCTGCCAACTGAGTCTCGGGTAAGGCTATGAGAAGTAGCAGAGTTTCACTGTAAGAATTCCATAGTGTTGCTATATTGGACAGGAATATGTGGCATTATGTTAATAACACTGAAATATAAATCAACTTGATGTATCGTGACGCCCACCAAGAAACATTTAGATATGTAAATGACGTGACCTCTTACGCTTGTTATATAGCTTGGTCCTTTTATGCATAGTTGAGCGAAATCATCTGAATTCAACGAAGCAATCAACTACGTGTTTTTCCTAACTTTCCATCTCATATCTCTGGAAGTCAAATTTAATGCTTAAGGTATTGAGGTTATAAACTCAAATGTGACTAAAATAAACAAATTTTGCATTTACCTATGATATGTTTAACATAAAAAAAGATAATTTTGAATTAGAAAATTACATACTGTTTGAGCAAATGTGCAATTATCAATTTCAGGTGTTTCGCTGCACACTTTTCAATTCTTGATAAGAAGCAATACAGCACAGGACATTTTGCCGTCCTGTTCAATAATGTATGTTATTCTAGAGAGCTATAACGGATTCGTAGTAGTTGTGCTGAGAATTATAACTTCTCCTTCATATATGACTTCGTGTCGGTGCTCTGAACATCTAATAATCAGTACTTTATTTCACAATGCTTCCCCCTCTTCAAAGTCG
Source organism: Dictyocaulus viviparus (assembly GCA_000816705.1). Taxonomy (NCBI): domain Eukaryota; kingdom Metazoa; phylum Nematoda; class Chromadorea; order Rhabditida; family Metastrongylidae; genus Dictyocaulus; species Dictyocaulus viviparus. The sequence continues at coordinate 80,637 of KN716581.1, forward strand.
ATTTGCATCAATGTACAACTGACCGACTGACCATCTCATATTGAACCTCTGAGCGAACCTCCTTTTCCTGTTAGCACGAATTTTGTTGGCTGTGACTAATCTAGATTGATGCCTGGACCATAACATTTTTTCGTATTTTGAAGTAATCGCTATGCATAATTATTCAAAAGGTAGTGAGGAATCGTACTTTTATTCTATTTCTCTTGATATCTGCCACTATCATGCATTTTATAATTAAAGTAGAAATGGTTTGGTAAAACACAATTCTTTACATGTGGATCGTCGTAGTTTATCTATTTGATCGGCGATTTCTCCTGCGACTTCGGTTGTGTGACTGTGCACTCCGCAACATAGGAAGTGATGTTTAATTTGTGATCTGCATATGATGATTTACATATTTTCTATTTTCTCAGCTATATGTTTGTGTGGTAATATAACTCTGGCTGCGACATGAAATTGTCTATGTGCGATCTATTTCTGTGATATTGACTCCGTTTATTGAATAGTCGTCACTATGAATTGTTCGTCTGTCAGCTTTGCTTAACGATTACGGGATACCAGCTATTTATACCGCTATGATATGGAGATGATCAAGGTAGAGTTCTATACCAAACTCTTCCGTTCCGCGATTTCATTGGCATATTCTCAAATACCCTCTGGACGTAAACCACCACAAATTCTTCCATCTGAAGCTCGGGATGCTATAGAAATCATGAAGAATGGCACAGCTCCTGGACCGGACAAGATAAATGTCGACTTCTTTCGAGCTGGTGGCTACAAACTACATGCACTTCTGGGACGCCATATGACAAGATATCTTCAGAATGGAAAGATATCGGATCAGCGGAGAACCTCGCATACGGGCATTCTCTACAAGAAGGGGGGTCAAAGGGATATTTAGAATTACCGTTCGATTTGCTTGTTGAGTATACTCTACAAGCTCTTCACAAAGATTATCCTATTGCGCACAGCAATAACATTGGATCAGGCTCAACATGTAGAACAAGCAGGATTTTGCAAAGGATTCTGCCGCATGGACCACATCCAAACGGTAGCAAGGGTCATATATGCCTGTCAAAAATATCACCTGCCCTTTGTTCTCACGTTCGTCGACTACGAAAAAGCATTCGACAGCGTCGAAACGAAAGCTGTGCTGCCAAGGAGTAGAACCGCCCTATGTGAAAATACTCGACAATTGTTATCAAATGCACAACGAAAATGCAGCTTTTCGATAAGACCCTTACCATTTCCATAAAAGAAGGTGTACGACAGGGCGATATGATATCGCCGAATGTGTGTTCACTGCCACCCTGCAGCGGATAATGAGGTCGTTATAATGGGACAAAAGAGGCAAACGTGTCGACGAAAAATTCCTGTCCAATCTTCGTTTTATAGATAACATCATCCTATTTTCGACGAGCACAAAGGAAGCAGAGATGATGTTGAACGGATTCAACGAAGTTGAGAAGACAGGACTACGAATAGATAAGCAGAAGACTTAGTTCACGAAAAACCCATGGTGTGATGGGAATCAAATCAAGATTGATAACTTTGAAATCGAATAAACCAAATCTTACGCATACCTTGGGCAATCTATGAATATGGAGAATTATATGAGAGAAGAATTAAGCAGAAGAAGGAGAGCCGCATGCGCTGTACTTGGATCTCTGAAAGAGGTCACCTATCATTTAACAGCTTCCAAGATCGGCTTTCCTTAAAACTCGGCATTTGTGAGTTAAATATCTTGACTGTAACCTTGTTTAGTAATACTCGAGGTTGGTAAACAGTGTTTTATTGAAAAGACAATGCAGAAACAAGCTAACGTTTCGGCAGAATCCTTTTCATCAGAGCTTAAAAAAAGTATATGTCAATTGTGTGGTCTATTCAATCAAACACTATCGTTAACATTGCAAAAGAAACATCCAAATCTAAAGTTTTAACACCCAGTGAAACACACCTCATCCCAAATACTCACCTCTGAAACCTGTTTTTGTGTTGTATTGTCTTTTCAATAAAAACTGTTTGCCAACTTCGAGTATTGCTAAACAACGTTACAGTCAAGATCAATTAACAGACCCCAAAATACGTGTTACCTTTTTGACTTTATAGTTCTCCCCTGCGCTTTGCTACGCATTCGAGACTCTGGGTGATACCTAAACCACGTAAAGGATTTTACGAAGTATTCACAGGGCGCTCGAAAGGAGTCTTATTAAATATAACTGGTGAACACAACATCAAGCAGGACTCCGCAGTAATGAAATCACAGAAAAACCTCGTCTGCAAGACCCAGAGGAATACGCGTCAAAAGCGAAACATAGATGGGCTGGTTATATAATGAGAAGAAAAGACGACAGATGGACGAAAAGAACTGTAGAACGGTACCCAAGAAAGTACAAACGTCCTCCTAGGCTACCACCTGCAAGATGGGCAGACGTGTTTGAGGCAAACGTTGGAAAGCTGTACTCCCAACTTAAAACGATTTCACGATTACGAAATGGACCGCTCCAGTGTTGCCATGTACGCGGAACAACACCACCATCGACGACAATCGCGCTAGAACGAAATGAATGGAAATTTGCTTGGCACGCACTGCGCGTGACGACGAGCCATCCAAGTAACCAAGCATATCAGCTTTCTAGCATTATCGAAATGACGCTGAAAATGTCGTGGAGAAAGTACCCTCCACTGTAAGAAATGTTTGATGTTTATTCCATTAGTCTTCACAATAAAATGAGAGAAAGTATAAAATTTTGCCTCTATGATCATCTCGTATTTTACCAACTGTTTC
>KN716581.1:83524-103533 GCA_000816705.1 Dictyocaulus viviparus
GGTTACATTTAGTTGGAGTTTAAACGTTAATACTTGGTACTGGTAACCTTGTTTTAGTTAAGTTAACTTCGAGGTTGGTTAAACGAGTAGTTTTATTGAAAAGACAATGCAACACAGAAACAAGCTAACGTTTCGGCAGAATCCCCTTCATCAGAGCTTAAAAAAAGTATATGTCAATTGTGTGGTCTATTCAATCAAACACTATCGTTAACATTGCAAAAGAAACATCCAAATCTAAAGTTTTAACACCCAGTGAAACACACCTCATCCCAAATACTCACCTCTAAAACCTGTTTTTGTGTTGTATTGTCTTTTCAATAAAGACTGTTTGCCAACTTCGAGTATTGCTAAACAACGTTACAGTCAAGATCAATTAACAGACCCCAAAATACGTGTCACCTTTTCGACTCTCTAGTTCTCCCAGCGCTCAATTACGCATCCGAGACTTGGGTTGATACCTCAACCACATCAAGGATTTTACGAACTACTCACACAGCGCTTGAAAGGAGTTTTCTTAAATATAATCGACAAACAGAACACCAAGCCGGACTCCGCAGTACTGAAATTAGAAAATTATTTCGTCTGCAAGATCCAGAGGAATACTCGTCAAAAGCGAAACATAGATGGCCTGGTCATATAATGAGAAGAAAAGACGACAGGTGGACGGAAATAACTGTAGAATGGTGCCCAAGAGAATGCAGACGTCGTCCTGGACGACCACCTGCAACATAGGCGGACGTGTTCGATGCAAACATTAGAAAGCTGTATTCACAGCTTGAAACGATTTCAGGATTATGGAATGGGCAGCGCCAGTCTCGCCAAGTACGCGGAAGACCACTACCATGGACGAAAATCGCGCGAGAACGAAACGAATGTAGAGTTGCTGGGGTCGTCCGCACTACGCGTGACGACGGGCCATCGAAGTAACCATGTGAGTATGAATGCTTGACATTTTTCTTTATAAGCAATGCTATAATCAAACTTAATTACTAGGGAAATAGTTCATGATTGGAAATGTGTTTTAATTGCTTTTTTTTCTCGCTCTGAGTTATTGAGTTCTTTTGCTTTTTACTAGTACGCCATCTTTTTTTTCCCATCCTGACACTTTGGTTCTAATTCATTGTTGATCTCTTTTTCTTCCATCTACCCGGATAATTGAATTACCAGGTTAGTCTGCAATACTTTATTCCGACATCTTGAACGAAAATAGTGCTAATTCAACGTTACCTTGTTTATTTAAGAGACTTCGAAGAATTTTTAAATTATCACAATTCTAGACTTCCAGTGATTGCATGCCCCTAGTTATGCGGTATCAGTGCCACTTACTAGACTCTTAATAATGCGAGCGTTAGCGTGCAGTTTGGTTATGCATACTAATTTCTTTAGATTCCGCAATAGTAGTAGTTTGAAGATTAATATTTCGGACCATTCAGAAGGTGTTGTTGAGAAAGTTTTCTTTTATCTATATGTGGAAAAAAGTTTTCTCGTGGATTGGTAAAAATCTCGACACCATAAATTCAATAGCGCGACGTTATTCCATAGCTTGAATTCAATACCTGTTTTATTTGTCTGCATGTGCGTGAATTGGCCACTTCTTGTGGAGATAGATAATTTTCATTGTTATTTCAGTAGATTGCCCATTTCTAGATAATTGTAAAGGAACTTATGCATTTTTTGATATCGAAGGCGCTTTGTCAGAATATGCGTATCTTGTGACAGTGGTTGTTTGATAAATCAAGATCTTCACCATTACTGGACAATTAATTCAATCTTATTTGATTCGCTGCTGGCGCTCTCTGCAACTTTTTTATATTTGGATGTATAACCGAAGTTGGTGTTGATACATTCTTCACCATACTTCATCTTTCTTTTATTATTAGTGTGTTTCTTTTATTAGTGTTCCGTATCGAACAGGCTCGCATTCAATCAACTCGACGTTATCACCTTGAACACGAATGTGTAGAAGCATCGCGCAACAGAGTTGATCAACGCCAAAGCTAGTATAGTCTTATCCGTATGTATTCTCCATTTCGTTTAGTGCAATTTAGAAATTAGATGGAATTATTGGCAGATTTATACTTGCATGGCTCTTGGGAGCTGTATATACTGAATGAGCAAAGTATGTAGCCATTTCAATGCATTAAATTTAAGTTTGGGAATAAATGGATTTGTTTTCAGATAATGATTTAGATTTCCTTCTGAAAAGACTTGCTATCAATTAAACGTTACTCGTCCGGCACTTGTTTGCTTGTTTGCAAGTATCTGCAAAAGAATTAGTTTCCTAGTTAAGTTACTTTTGGATGATGTGAGTTTCCAATCCTTTAATGTCTTAAACTCGTCGGAATGTTTTATTGAGAGTTGTATTCTTCCTATAATCGAAGTTCCATTGATATCCAACGAATATTTCTTCTTGAAAGGTGAGTGGTGTAAGTCGTACCATAGCATCATATTTAGGCGATTATTTCATTAAACGTTTACATACTTCAAATTTGTTAGGATATTTGCAACATATATGATTTTAGAACCTATTGTTATATTTTCGATGTCAGACGTTCTGACTGGTCTGTTGCATTACTTGTTGGTCGTTCCAAAAAAACTTGTAAATCCAACCCCAATGAAGTACAAATTTTCTTGAATGCTCATATTTCTTGGGATCTGCTTTGTTGATGTTGCCGTGATGATAACATCCATGTGTTTTCTTTGAAGCCTCTGACAAGCGTCGCATTTGTCGGCGTAATTGCTCAAGTAGTTTTTGACAGTTCCTGTCAAAAAAAACGGAGCAAACAAGGCCAAGTACTATGATTGTGAATCTGTAAGTGATGTGATTATATGCCTGCTTTATTTCTACTCTATTATATGTCTATTATAGGTCTATTCTATTTTGTCTATTTTTCCTAGATCATATGAGCTTCTTGTTCATGCTGTGGATTCTTCTTAGTTCTATATTTTGGGTAGTTCTCTGATGTATTCCTTAATGATCTTTAGTAAATCTTCCTCTACAAAGTTAGTTCTCCTTTCCGTTCTGTAGTTTTGCGCTATTCTCAGGACACGTATTTGGATGTCCTACGTAACTTTTTGAATAACATTTTTTGTAAAACTGCACTATAAGCGTATTTGCCTTTTTTACGTAATTGAATGATTATGGAGTGCAGTTATTCGCATAGTTTATCTCTCTTATTCTTCACATCAAGTCCTTTTCGGTTTTGTTGTGTGTAATGTGTGGACTGGTTGATAAGCAAAACGTCTGTTTTTGTATTTTTCTCATTGATGAATCGTAATAATCGGTATGCTTCGTATTCTTTCACAGTTTTTTTTCTTGGTAGAACAACTACTAAACAGCTCATCTCATTTTATGAAAGTGTTGGTATGGGAGATAGGTTTGCTGAGGGCGTACTTTGGTTTTTGTTGTTGGTAAGAACCTGGAATTCCATGCTTTTTAATACGTTCAGTAGTTGTGGTAGATTGATATAGTAAGTTGATTCTCTGTCGATGAAATCAATAACTTTTTCTGTAATTTATCTAACATTCTTTTGGATGCCTCGCACTAGCGTAGTGTTGGTGCTTAAGTAGTCAGTTTATCTAACGCCACTTAGACAACGTCTGTTTCTGATTAAACATTGATAGTGTTGTTGTTTGTTGTACTTTTGTTTATTGTGTTTTGACGTATTCTTTCCGATTTTCTCCTTTATAAGTGGGCCCGATTGAATTTCTGGATATGTATTTACAGTAATTTATGATGGATAAGAAGTGATTATGGGGGCGTAGTGTGGAGGTGTCAGAGTGACACTAGGCCTGAATCAGTTCGCGGCCGCCCCTCAGATCTACCAAGCCCGCCATTCCCCCGGGGTCGGTAAATTGGTACCAGATAAATTTTCGTAAGATAACTAGCACTGACTTAAAGAGTGGTAAACTGAAGTAACTGCATGGGCCATGCTCGAATTTAACCACTTCCAAGGATATCAGGTTAAAGACGAATGCGCAAGCGCATCCCGTCACAAAGGATTGATCAGCGCTAAAACTTATCTTATCTTTTATAGTTTTTTTTAATTGTAACGCTCCTAAATGTTCATGGACGTATTTAGTTTCCAATGTGTTTTTAAACATAGCGTTCGTAGATGAATAGAGAGTATCTGACATAAAGACGTACTCGTGAGTGTGGCTGATACATTAAAATGAAGTTGTTCGTCTCCTCAAATTTTGGTGATTCGATAGTTATTCAAATAACATTAAAACAGAACGCTAATAATAATAATACATGAAGAATTAAGGTATGCAATATGTCATGATAATTAGCCAAAAATGAATCACCTGAATAGTGGGACTATGAAAACAAAGTAAAAATGAAGTTGAGATCATAGTGCACAGAGCGAACGACGGCCCTTATGTATCAGTAATGGGAGGAGATTCTGTTGCAATGGTAGAGTTTATCCTCTGCAAACGAAATATATATGTATAAAGCACACACTGTTTGAAACAATGCTGAACTTTGTTGATTTCGGCGGTCAATAACTCTTTGCATGCTACATATTTTTGGCGTTCTAAGAGACCATAATTGTTAGCAGATCCCTTAGATTCGTTCAATTCTGTGTTTACCTTAACAACGCATGAAAAACGTAGTGTAAAAAATCTGCGAGTTAAACTAAAAATTCATAGCTTATCCATCATATTATGCAAGTTGACAAATTATCCTCGATTTTAAAGATGTGTCGCATTCTGAAGTTGTCACTATAATAGAATTACAAAATTTATGGGAGTTGAGTGCAGATCTCAATATGTAACATAGAGAGTGGTTGGATGAGTGGAGCTAAATACGATATGCACCTTTCACTAGTTGATAGAATATGTTTGTAGACAAGTTGTATAATGTTTGTATCAGATTGTGATTATGTACCGCTGTAACATCTTTTGTGCTGGTTAACTTTGTACCATTTTTGAAATGTTTGAGAGTTACTACTCTTTATTTTATTTTAATTATATTTTTGGTCATATCACATTCTAATGCTAGCAAAATAAATTTTCTTTTCATTTTCATATCTTCATTTTAGACGCTCTTCATTTGTCATAATGGACGATGAAGACCAGAATAAGCCAGTACTACCTGTCGTACCAGAAAAATGTGGTCCACCAACAATCAGTCTGAACTATTTGCTCGATTTTGCTATTCAACAGATTTATCATGAAATCACCGTATTATCTGAACTGTAAGATTCTGTTTCTTTTTTTGATAAAAAGTGAACTAATGCAAATTGTAATCTTGTAATAGACATTTGCTATTATTATCTGAGTTTTGTTTAATTACCAAGCGTTTTATATATATTATCAAAAATTATGGTCGAAGACAGTGTATATTTTCCTAACGATTGAATCACAAGACTTCAAACCTAAAGCGGTTTAGAAGACAGTTTACATATTCAGTTTTCAATTACATTTTTTACAGATTCTTGTTTATAAACATTCGCACATAATAAATTTAATGACCAGCATGCGAAAACTCAAAAAAAATGGCAAGTAAATGGTTAGCATGGTGGATTAGTATAACTGACTCAGATGAAATGTTTTCTATTCCATGTAGATGTACTTTATTGAATTCGCTTGTGTTATTGACTCATAAGAAGTACAGATTTATTCTTCTATTGCCAGTGTTGATGTAGACTTTGGAAAATGCTACATTATAGGTTGCCAAAAAAGTTGGATGGTGATCGGAAGATAAGTCTGGTGCAGTTTGCCCATTCCACGCGAATGTTGTTCGTGAAGCTGTTGGCCGTAGTGAAATGGGTGAAATCGTCAAAAAAATTCGAGTCATGTGCTGTTAGTTCATCTATCTCGAATTTAATTTAGTTTTGCATTTGACATTCACTTTAGACTGTTCGAGTACTTTTTAATCATGGCTTATTTAAGTCCTGTTCTTTTCATGTTTACTGGTGATAAAAGTATACTGCCTTGGAAATTTTTTTCACGTTTAGGTAGATTAACTATAACAGAATGCATTGATAAATAATGACAGAAGCCCACTAAATAGCGCTTTTGGTCGTTTTATTTTTAGGCTATATGTTATCTTTTGGATCAGCACTCACAATATTTTGTGGAAACGGCAGACCGCTTAGTAACGATATCTCGAGAAGAACTAGTTATGGCGCGTCTACCTGCTTTTCAAATGACAGCTGCTGTTGATGTTTTAACACAGGTTTGTCATATGGAAAATCTGAAAAATCAAATTCAATCAATTTGATTTTAGGGGACGTACATGCATCTTCCCACTATAATCAAAGAACGCTTTGTTTTGAAGCCTAAAATTTCTCCAGTTCAAGAAGCTAATGTATTATTGCGCCTCAATCAGGTCGTCACATTATAATTGTGAAGTTCGGTGTTTGTGATCATTATACAGTAAAAATTCTATCTCTTTCAGTGAAGTTGGATTCAACGCCATTATTATAGTTTTCAGGTTCTACAGTATCGAATATCAAAAGTTTCGTCAACATTGTCCTCTCGTATCAAAGGAATTCTAATTAAAAATGGAATGGTATGTTTCTGGTACTGTTTTATGCCAAGATTTGGCACTAAAAATGAGCTCAAGTTTAGCTTGTTTTAACGGTTCCGGGTGAGTTTGAAGCTAGTCTGACAGTTCTGGGTGAGCGAGACCAAACACCTTGGACGCTGTTGAACATCAAAATGTTGGTGGAAGATTACGAGATTGGCTATGGAGCACAACTAGTCCATCCTTTGCAGCTTCACATGTTGCACAGTGTGCTTCAGCATAGGATGGATACTGCAAAGAATGTCTGTTTAAATTGGAGAAGTGTTGAGATAATGCATTTTTGGATCTTTTTCTTCATTTCATTTGTGAAATTACAGCCTATAAACGAGGTTTACAATTTTCTACACACTTTCGCACAGTCATTACAGCTAGATGTTCTTTTTTGTCAAGCATCCCAATTAGCTGTAGGACGTTTAAGGTTTGTTCTTCTAAGCTTATTAATGAGTGCTGTTTGGCTATTCAATGATTTTTTAATTTTTTTAGATTATGGTTTTTTTTTCACAAATCGCTACAGTCCTGCTTGTTCTTTTCAAATTTTTCAGGAACAAAATAATTATTGAAAAGTATGATCCAAAAGAACGCGTTCTGTCTATAGGATATTGGGTTCAACACATTAATAGGAAGGGATTGGGCAACCATGTTCGGTGAGTTTTCACCGTAAATAGGAATAATTTATGAACTTCATCACGAATCTGTACAAAAAGCCTACCAGAAGGTTTTGTCCGTTTTTGAAATGAAATAAAGTTTAATTCGTTCTCAACATCAATAAACTTTATTGAATACTGTAATTGCTTTGATTATTAATGACTTCTCATCAGCTTGAGGGCAAATAGTATATGCTATTTTGGGGAATGTTCCATCTAGTAATGCGAAAAATTGAATCAGTGATTGTTTGATACCTTCTTCATTTTTGAATTTTTCTTTCTCAAAAAAATTTGTAGAGACAAAAACCAATGTTAGTCGCAGCGTGCTAAGTCCGGTAATACGGTGAATGCAACAGAATTTACCATCCTTATGCGGTTTTTTGAAGAGTTTCCGAGAAGCATATGGCCTGGCATTACCACGATCCAGTGATATGTCCTTCTATCAAAGATCGCCACTCTTTGGACTGCGGTCTTTAAATTATCCAGTTGCTAACAATGCTTCTTCGAATTGAGATTTTTGTTCGGTTCTAAACGCTCAAATCGTATTGGTCCACGATGTCGAACTATATACACAACATTCATATATTAGGAGTCAAATATGCATTAGATGTGAAAAGATCCATTTATCATCTCCAGCTCATTACCTGGTTAAGAAGGGCTCAATTTAGGTGCTTACGTGTTGTAAATTATTGTCATAGGAAGGTACAGAACTTTTTGAAAGACCTGATATGTCATTTGACTGAAATTTCTGACACATTAGGAAGGTTTAAGTTTTGTGTAATGTTTTCTCTTTAAATTTGGATTTCATCGGTTTTTTTCTGTAGATTAGAACCTCAATATCGTGTTACGATTTTTGGAGATGATGGTAACGATTCAATGTTGAGTGTGCGTCATCATCCAATTGCACCCGATCTTGGTCATCTAGACGATAGAACAGGGTATGAATAGTGGAGTAGTCACCAATGTTAATCTGCAAATAAGTTGGTTTTATAACAATTGTATCCTATCTTTCTTTTCTACAGGCGTTTGTCCATCGATCGTCTCTTGTCGGAGACACTAGTCGTTCGCTGCCGCGAAAGATTGCTACGCATACGTAAACGTCTTAAAGCAGCAAAACCTCTCTCGATTGTTATTTATGCTGGTAATGCATAATTTGAGAAATTCTGTTTTATCCTCAGACCAGTAATCATTTGTTTTAGGAGCTGCTGCCCCATCCCTTTGGCTTCCACTTCTTCGAGACAGTGTTGATACACGAGAAGAATGTGTAGTTATATCGGTCAATATGTTCAGCGGTCGTGTGTTATGTAGTCTAGATGCCATAGGTAAACAGTTTCCTTTTTTAGGTTGATGCAAATTGCAGCCTTCGAATGCTTTTTTTTCTTGCACTTTTTTATATCTCCGACCGTATCCACATTTTTGCAAATATAACCAATGAATTAATGATGAGAAATCTCTGTCTAAACAAATGAAATTTTAATATTTAGAATTTTGTAATTAGATCATTTGTTCTTTGGAAATAGCAGATCTAAATGTAATACCTTGGTTTTAGAGGTGCATGAAATCAGCAAAAGGATCAGTCTTAAAATTAAATCATCTTTCAATCATGAGATTTATAACTTTAGTGGACTCAAACCGGGTATCAAAAATGTCGGGTCTTGTGTGCTACCGGTTGCACAAACATATTATATTATGTAAATTTCAAATTGGTGATATAAACTGTAATTAAAAAAATATTTCAGTCTATCGTGCTTGAAAGCAATTGATGATTATTAAGTATTTGGATTAGTATTTTGTTTTTCCTCTACTTTTATGTGTGCTAATCCATTAAGTGTTTGATCAATAAATTAGCATCGATGACGTGCTGTAAAAAGGAATCAAAGTCCATCAAACAAGAGTTGCTGGTGAACAACAAATGAAACAGTAATCAAAATGTCCAGCACTTAAATGCAGAATTACTGTATTTAGTTTAAGTGCACTAATGGGAACTTAGTAGAGACGACGGTTAGCTGGATTGAGGTGAAACCATCATAGTGGTACACCACACTTCGCAATCTGGAATTGAAATTCTCTTTGTCACAGGCAACATTTTGGCGGCTTTGCATTACTGTTGGATATAGTTGCGAATATAAATGTATTGTGTAATATATTGCTAAATATGAAGAATCTATTCATTTCTTATCATAAAAAAGTTTTCTCAACTTGATATCTATTGCCTCAATCATGTTATAATTTAGCTTTAATTTCAGTGAGATTACATCAGATTTAGAATTTAACGGAACTGACAATTTTTCTTTAAATTTTCTAACGTGCTGCATTTTAGAGTTTCTTCCGGGCTCAGCCTTGGAACTGAAGGAATTTGAAACAGCTCTCTACAATGGACAGTCTATTGATGTCTTACGTAAGAAAATCGACCGTCTCAAGTGAGTGGCAGTTGCGTAATAAAAAGATTTCTTTTTATGGATTTCCGCAGTAGCTTTTTGTAGAATACTATTAATGATTGAGAGATATCGAAGATCTGTTGCAACACTTCAAGTGCGCATTATTAATGAAAACCAAATGGCACCTTTTTTCAAAAAGGTTTGTTTCGTCGGTGAAATATAGGTTTTGTCATTATACTCAAGATCAGTACTGTGGAAGTTGAAGTGCGCTAATGATTCTGCACTTCAAAAGTTTTTCAATTACTGAATTTTATGCAAGTGTTCGAGTACATTAAAAATATTAAATAGAATGGTTTTTAAGGTTGGTTCTCTGCCTACGGATCGTATTTGTTTGCAGTTTATCAAAGAAGAGCATTTTTATTTGGTGAGTGATTTTTGTGCGTACTTGTTTTTTCATAGTTTCCAATGACTACTTCAGGTGGTGGCATTCATCTCTAATGAAAATCTCACTGTCAAGATGAACTTTTATTTGTTGTGCACACTGGATGATAAGATACAAATGATGGAATTAAACAGAGTAACGTTTTATTTTCTACTAAGATCGAATATCTGTTGCTGTTTCTCCTACGTAGATTTGTGCATTAATCATTCATAAGTTTAGAACGTTTTTTTTAAAGGAAAAGCAGATTATTTCGGCTCCAATAGACGAAGTAATTGAGATAGAGGCAAGGGCATTTGGTCGATTTGAAAACGAAGATGTGTGGACAACCAGTACAGAAGTGAGTAATAGTGTTATATTTATAGGATAGATAAATAAGTTCTAGCGTGAATCAATCGTTGTTGTGGGCTGCACCTATCTATCGTTCATGTTTAACATGATATCGTGAAGATGATTGAGTGCGATCCTGATTTATACAGTCATTTGAGTTGACTACGCTTTACGAAGTCAAAGCTATTCATCGTGCCCAGATTTCCCTTGTACCAATTTCATGACTCTAAAGGGATTACGGGGCTCAGTAGGCTTGGGGGAATGTCATCCTAATGGAGGCCTACATATCACCGTGGCATCTCCATTATTGTACAAATAGAAGAACAAAACAGGATTTCAGGGTATATATTTTTTAAATATTTTTGAAAGGGCATAACGCATTGCACACATAGCTATTGTTTTGTGTCGTATATGGATAGATCGTTAAAAGGAGGCAATAGCATTTAGTTTTGCTAAATTTCTTCCTGATAGTTCTTTATTTAAAAGTGCGCAACTAAGTAGCCTTATTAATCACACTTTAGTTCGAAGAAATTCATTTGACGAAACGCATTAAATTTGTATAACACTTGAATTCTTGTGACGAATAGTAAGTAAATGAATATCATGGTCGTAATTTTGCAGTACTCGAGGTTGGTTCATGGTGTTTTATTGAATGCACAATACAACACAAACAGTGGCTGACGTTTCGGCCGAATCGCCGTATTCAGAGCCCAAAGAAGTCTATGTTAAATATGCGATCTATATCAACAAAAGAAATCAATTCGAATTCTAAGTCACCCAATCAAATATGTCTGATATACTTAACATTTTAAAATGGATTTTTTCTATTATAGAGGTAATCGCTCGCACAGACAGCATATAGAGTAACCAAGCATACCTTATACATGCCTTATCCTAAATACAATAAATAACACTTTATCCCTAATACTCACTCCTTTTGAAATGAATTTGTTTTGTTGATTAATGGAAGTGACCGCTTTTAGAGACAGCATGGAGACTAAGAATTGATGGTTGAAATTAAAACATCATCCTTGTGTATGGGGCTAGGTAATGCATTACTATGAGACAGACATTACGATGCGCTACTTATGTGCTTCGTGCCCCTTTGTTATACAAAGGGAAAACTGAGAACTTATGACAGTGCTGTTTTTTCCCCATCTATGAGCATATTAATAAGAGAGGAAAGTCTGAAAATTAGATCTAGCCAGTGTGAAATGAGTACCACCAGCCGTTTATCTTATTTAAAATATGCTTTATTGGTTAAAGAGCCATGGAAATTGGTAACGGAGTAAGATAGCACTGTTTAGAATTTGGCTTATATTATTGAGTATACTAAAAATGGAAAACGCAAGTGTGTTTCAACTGTTTAAGAGATTATTTTCATGGTAGTTTCAGCTGTCAGCGAATTGCTAGAGCGCAACGGTTAGTATGGGGGCACAGTGGCTCCAGTAGTGGAGGTGCCGCTGTGGTATGCAGGCCCGAACCAGATCGTGGTTGCACCTGAGGCCCACCAAGCCCGCCATCTCTCCGGAGTCGGTAAATTGGTACCGGAGAAGTCTGGGTAAGATAACTGGCACTGACTTGGTGAAGAGTGGTCAATTCAAGTCACTGTATAGACTAGGCACGCATTCAACCACCACGATATCAGGTTGAACACTAATGCGTTGGCGCATCCCACCACAAGGGACTGATCAACGCCAAAGATTGTCTATTTTATTCAGTGTCAGTTGTGAATATATTATTGTCTTTTTTTGTCTCTTTCAATTTTAAGACTTGGAAAATATGTTATTTTCAAAGGTTGTTTCATTTGAAGGGATTGTACATATGTTTGACATTTACAGTTTTCAGCTTTTTCTTATTTCGGGGCTGTTATTGTTACTGTCAAAAAAAATTCTATTGTTAAACTACATTTAGCATCGGCGCCGAGGTCCACCAATGGTTAGGCTGTTGGCTACTGCAGTGACAGCTGTTGATGACCGCATTTCGTTTATGCGTGTATGTGAAGAGTTGGATAAGAAGCATATTGGATATCGTAGTGTTGAAGAAGAACCTCATGTTGGCGGCTTGATTTTACATATCACCGAGTTCGCAGATATCACTTCTGATTTTGCAAATAAGTTCAGCTATTAAAAAATTCAATTTTAGTGTCTCAGCTGTTGTTGATGTACGATGTGCAGCGTTCCTGCGAAACATGGCACGATGTTGTTTACGACTTGACAGCAGGGCGCGAGTGGTTTGGCCTCTCGAATGTTGTATGGTAAATATACCGCTTGTTCGTGACCTAAGCCCTTACAAGAGAGGGCGCAAGGTAATATAGACTATTTTTGTGTTTCGAATCTGTGTGTTTATTTGAAATCCAAATTTGAGAATATATTGCTTCTAAGGTTTATTCTGCAAATAACGGTCAGTTCTGTTTTGCATTTTCAGACTGGTGTTTGGGTGCATGAGCAAACAGGTCTCCTGGCTGGTGGACCTGTGGACACTATTGCAACGTCAATTATGGAACGACTAATACGTTACTCTCACATTTACGATACTGTCAATAGATTTGCCAAGGCGTACGATGCTTACTATAATAAGCTGTGCAGTGTTGGTTATTATTCGTAAAATATATCTCTATCTCATCGACATTAAACACCGCTTCATTGCAATAATTATCTATAACTTTTTTTCGTTCAGGTTCAAGCTTATACTTTTCATAAACTTGTAATTGCATATGGACATGAACGAGACCAACAGCTCATTGTCTCATTCCGCCCGCGAAGTCCTTCAAATGATCGTTTCAACCTTAACTTTGGTCAGGTCAGAAGTATACAAAAGAAAAGATTGTTGTTGGTAAACGTGTTTTCTATCATGTGTATTTAGACACTGCCAATCTCTATATATGATTCAACTGAAGTTAACCTGCACGAGACAACTCGATGGAATTCACATTGTATGATGACTACAATCCTGAAAGAAAAGTATGCCAGAATATTTGATTGGTAATGGACGATATTTCGACTGGTTCAGTTTCAACGCAAAGTCGGATCTCACAGAACTGGTGCACTATTTGGTAACAACTAGCGAGCCTTTGCGATCTTTGTCGTACTTTTCTCGAATAAGGTTCCAATCATCAAAAGTGTTAGCCCAATTATTCAATGTGGATATACCGTATCCACTTAAACTGAAGGTTTGATTTTTCTTCTTTTATCTGCCAAGTACGCTTTTGGAATTCATTGATAGAATAACAAATTACCAATGTTATATGTTCAACAAAAATTTTAAAGTACTTTTATTCCAAAAGATTGTGTACTCCTTACATCTAATGGTTTTTGCATGCAGCGTATTTGGGCCTACCGTCGAACATTTTTTTTTCTAATCTTATCAATCCTGAGATTATAACTTTTTACATAGTGGTATTAAACCAAGGCAATGAAGCAGCACTATTGAAAAATACCTTTATATTCCCTTATTTCCCTTATTCCCTTATTTATATCAGAAAAGAAGATTTCATTTTTTTAAAGCGCATTAGATTCTCTCCCCATTCAGAATTAAAAGCCTTGCTACTGGGCATTTCTGACGTGTTAGAAATACAGCGGCTATTTTAATTGCGCATCGCTGTCGATATTGTTCAGTATTGTAAAAACGCTCGTAGTGTGAAACTATCCGGACTAAAGTTGATTAGACGGATAGCATTTTTATAATTTGCTCTGATTTTTATAATTCACGAGTAAGTTATTACTCAATTTTTGCTTTTTTCCAGCATTTTCCTCAAACCATTTTTTTGGCTTACTTACCGTCCATGATGCCAGTTCCATGTAGTTCTATATCATCTTCCATAGTTTCCCGTCTCAATTATGTCTGCGTTCGGTGTTTTCGGAAAATAAGGAGAGGGGTCTTCGCGAATCAAAACAAAAACAATTATTGATTGTAACTTTGTTTAGCCAATACTCGAGGTTGGTAAACAGTGTTTTATTGAAAAGACAATACAACACAGACACAGGCTAACGTTTCGGCAGGATCGCCTCCATCAGAGCCTAAAAAGTCTATGTCAATTGTGTGGTCTATTCAATCAAACACTATCGCTGATCTTGCAAAAGAAAAACCTTATCTAAAGTTTTAACACCTAGTCATACCCACATCATCCCAAATACGTTTAAAATGGCTTTACTCTGTTAGTTGTGGAGGCAACTGTTTATAGAGACAGCATGGAGAGTAATGTCTGGTATTTAATTAGACCATCAGCCTTATGTATGGGGCTAGGTCATGCATACCCACAAGGCACACATCTTTCCTGTTCATTTTGGAGCTCTGGTATTTATCCAGAGTGCTTCCAAAAATTTTCGCGCGGGTGTTCTTGTTTCTTGCGCAAGGATTTTGACAGTAAATTTTCCATAATTGCTATAGACTGAAACATGGTTTAGCCGTTATATGGGACGCAAGAATTTCCGTTGATAATTGATCAGCTGACACCAGTAAAGCTTCCAATACTCACTGTCACGCGTGAGGTTGGTCCAATAAGTTCCTCCAGCTCTATGGATCTGATAGAACCATAATCTTTTCTTAGGACCTTGTGGAGAGGTCATACCATCGGGCTGGTGGTCTTCCTCAAGTGCGTTTGATGTTAAGTGGGATCCTATCATTTACAGCTCGTGTCCTGCGGCCATTATTAATATGCATCACGTGTCCGGCTCACCTAATTTTGGATAGCTTGGCGTGTACGGATGCGTCTTTGATTTTTGATCATTTACGCAGACTTCGTATTCCCTTTTCACTTGTATGATACGGGAAACATGAAGCAAAACCCTTTCAACAGAGCGCTTTCAACCCTTTATTGTGCTCAATGAACGTGTATCTTAATTTCGTAATGTCCAAGTTTTCGAAGCATACGGTAAGGTAGGAAAAACCGTCGTATCAAAAATGTGGGTTCGGAGCTTTGCTACGTTGTCGATTCTCTTATATGTTTCCCAAGCCACTCATTTCCTTTTGCTAAGCTCTAGAGCTATGTCGTTAATCTTACTGATCTCACAACCTAAATGCACGTAGCTTGAGCATTCTGAGATGTTCTTCTGTCGGTGTAAATGTGGCGTCAGAACATATCCGTTCTTCACAAATATCGTCTCCTTGAGTTTCAACTTAAGGCTGAATTCTCTAGAAGTACTGTCGAAGTGGGCTAACATTTGTTTAGGTTGCTTGATGTTATATGTATATGAATAAAATATCATCTGCAAAGCAAAGATGATGTAGCCAGCCGTCTATTTTCACCTTCATGTCCCATTAGCATGACGTTTCGAAAAGTGGCTGTGAATAGCTTCGGCTAAATAGTATGACTTTGCCGAACCCCTCTTTGTAGCGAAATTCTTTGTAACTTAGGAAAAATTACGTTGCAGAGTCATCTGCTTTACCATTATCTTTTCAATGACAAATTTATATCACTTGAATGCTTAGTGCCTATTTTTTATGAACAATATTGCCATATCAGAAACTCTTATAGCTTTTACAAGAGAAGATTTGGCAGCTTTTGTTTTGAAAAAGGAAGCCATACGTGGATAAAAAGGGGTTCAGAGTATAATTATAGCTTCTCGCTGAGATGTCAAAAAGTATTAGGTAAAATTACGTATTCCCTAATATTGTACCTATGATGTACATAAGCAATGGTTTCCTGTAACCCATTACCCAAAGTACAGTCTGCTTAAGGGGAAGGGGTTATACGCAGTCTGTCTTTGTTTCTCAAAAGAAAATTATACCTAAATAATTTATGTGCCTTATACCAACATGTTCCAAAGATGTTTCACACTTTGGGAATTTGAATGGAAATCTATACAAAAGTCTATTCATTTGATTCCGATTAGATATTAAATTCAATTATTTCAGTTTCATTTGATGCCGATAAATGATGTGACTCTACGTTTAACGTATGGACACATACATTTGGAGTTTATAATGCTCTCTGGAGATAGCGTAGCTATTCGTGACAGCTCGCGCAACAAACCTTTCTGTGCTGGCCTTCATCAATTTTTTCGACAATTGTCTAAGTTAGTTCCCGTTAAACATCTACTTGAAGTTTTAGAGGCTTGGAAATATTTCCAGTTAGAATTTGCTCTTATTAAATATAATAACTTATGAGTCAGAATATACGGAGGTAAACTATTATTTGGGTTGTTTTGTTTACGTATATTACGTTTGAATCTATTCTGGTATATATGTCTAGAACATATGTCGAGAAAGCGATGAAACTCTGTAATCAAAGAGGAAGAATTTTGTATCAGACATATAGGAGCAGGAGCATGAATGTAATGTCTTCCTCAATTTGTGAAACTGAATACAGCGTACTAGGCGATATTATGGCTTCTTGTTTTCAGTTACCTATGATTTTACTTCTGTAGCATTTTTGCGATAGTCTAAGATTTGTGGAAAATGTTAGTACCTAAGCCAATAAGACAGTAATTCCCCAGAAATGTCAGAGTAAATGTATTGCCGTATAGTTCTAGTCTACTTTGAAATTGAGTTGCACTTTTTCCAATGACATGGTTCAAATCCTAATTTTGCTTATACTTTGTATAAGAAAAAAAATAGAATAGTATAAAAGCTTGATAGAATATTATATAAACTAGCATGATATTAAATTCAAATAACTAACATTGAACTGTTTTAATCCTCGTCGAGTAGCCGCTTTATATAGTATTAAATAATATATCTCGTATAAATAATAAAATATATGTTATATTAAACGTCGTATATATCTCAATTTCACATCTGAGAACTCATAACCCTCAAAATATTAAATTTTTTGTTCTTCTTTACTTTTTATAGTATTTTTAATCGATATTGTTTCAATCTAAATGTAGATAAAGTACTAGATATCTAGCAAACTATGCTCATCGTTTTTCAGATATTCATTTCTCAACCTGCTTTTTTTTGTATTTTAAGCCATTGCTATGTTTTTTTTTTTTCGATGATTTCATATTACTAATAATGATGAGTGGATCGCAAAATTTTAAACCTCAGGCTGG
Organism: Dictyocaulus viviparus; assembly: GCA_000816705.1. Classification (NCBI taxonomy): domain Eukaryota; kingdom Metazoa; phylum Nematoda; class Chromadorea; order Rhabditida; family Metastrongylidae; genus Dictyocaulus; species Dictyocaulus viviparus. Next base: position 100,846 of record KN716581.1, read on the forward strand.
ACCCAAATCCGCATAGGCAGATTTGTTTCTCTTAGAGGATTCAACTACCAAATTGTATTATTCATTGCATGATTGTGGCAAAAAGATATAGAGAGAATATAGCTGATAGGAAGTGTGCAAGAGCACTTTTTCCAGTGGCAAAATTTCAAAGCTACCAACACGTTTTGTTATTGGAATTGGATAACCTACACATAACCTACAGATACGGTATTGGATTACAAATTTTTATGATTGCATTAATAAATGCAACATATGTTAATTAGATGAATTTTGGCGTTGATCAATCTCTGTTATGAAGTACGCCTACGCAATCGTGTTCAACGGAACATTGTAGGGGTGATTGAATGCGAACGTGGTTTGTACAGTAACTTGAGTTGAGCGCTCTGCAAAACTCACCCATGTTTCTCTGGTGGCAATTCACTGATTCGAGCCTACGTGTTACTTCTACCACTGCGGTGTAATATTGCGATACCGTTTTTCCGTCTCCTCCATAGAGTCTCTGGTTTTGATAAATATATCCTGTAAAACACGACGTTGTGGCTACCGTATAATTGATTCGAGGCAGTATTGTCAACGAAGAAGATAATTTGCTAGGTTTTCATGTGAATGTATTAACTTTTCGGTGATATTCTAAAATGCTTTTTGAAACTCAGAACGAAGATGAAATAAAGAACTTTTTTAAAGTTTTCTGAGAAATACTGTAAAGTTTTGGTATCTATTTGATGTTTAATAATACTTTGTGTAATTCATTAACTTTCTGTACATACTATTAACTAGTAAATGTTTTTTGTCAGTGGCTCTTCAAAGTCGTGCAGGAAAAGCGAACTTCAACTAACTCATTTAAACTCTCCGATTCAACCTGCATCTGTTCCATCTGAAGTAAGTTTGTGTTTCCTCTTTTTTTTGGTTCTTTTTCTCTTTTCATCTTATTCTTTTTTGAAGCTGTGTAATTATACCACTAAGAGTGATTACCTTTTAGATAGTAAATGATTCTCCAGCTGGTATTTCAATATCGACTTGCCTTTCTGTTTCATCAAATCCTGACGCAACTTCTATGTCGCCTACAGCAGGAGCTTCTGCTGAGCTAGAGATTTCATCATCCCCTGTGATAATTGATCACGAAACACTTAGACGTGCTTTCGTGCTCCTTAAATCTCGTTGGTTAATTCCTTTTCTTCTACATATTTACCAGTGGTATATACATATTAATTTTAGCTTGCTCCAATCTTTTATGTGTACCTATCGACGAATATCTTTCTGCACTTTGTTTCATTCGGAAGCTAACCTTCGCATTTGAAGCACAGATGCGAAACCAGTCTGGAGGTCGCTTAATGCTTAGTGATCTAAGATATAGTTTGCACTATGTAAGTTTTCCGGTTGTTATTTTTTAATATTCTTAAAACTCGATAATTTTCTGATTTTCTAATAAGAATGTAATTTTACTTGTACAGGTTCGCATCTCTGTCCCTGTTGTTGTGCCTCCAACGACACAACGCAGTGAAGCGTCTACGCCACAAACTCCTCAGCAGTTAGGTGGTCTAGTTACTTTCAATTTCTTTTTGGATCGAATGAGTCTAAATCTGAAGCTTAATATAGAATATTGTAAGTTTTTCACTTATCTTAGTCGTACACCTTGTTTAAATCATGCAATCTTGTTTTATGTTTATATGTTGAATTTCTTTTTCTTTTTTAAAAAATATCGCGGTTTATACCGACTTCCTTACCGTCTGTTTTAGACACATCTTGATATTTCAGCTAAAAACTCCCCTCCACAAAGTGATATTGCAACCTTGGAGCGCTACTTTGAACAAGTGGTTACTCGACTAAATAATGAGTTTGCTGTATTTTCGTTCATTAATCTTTGCCGTATAGTTGTTAATGGTGCAATATCAGGAATCGCTCAAGTAATGATTGCCCAAATGGTGAATTTAGAGCGCATGTTGTTCTTTCGTTCAATACATATTAGTTAGACAATAATCAAGAGCGATAGCTCAAAGTTTTGAAGTTCGTTTTTTAGGACCCATCTCCTTCAATGTATTGGAATGTTTCTATTCAGCTAGTTTGTTTAACTAGGGAGCAGGGAAGCGTGAACACACGGCGTTATCAAACTGGAACTGTTTTCGATACTAGCAATACTAATGTTCTCATTTTGGTTAGTATACCTGCCATCTGTGTAATTTACTCCTGATTCTTTATGCTTTATCCACAAATTTGTTGCTATATATCTAGATCTGTTTCCGTCCAAATAAGACGTCGTTTCCTCGCAGTAACGAAAAGCATCTGCTTCGAATAGTTTATAACATGCAGACGTAAGTTGGTTCAAGGAGAAATTTGTCGTTGAAAATTTTGATTGAATTTGAAAAGAAGATGAATTGATGAATTGAAGCGATAAAAATTAATTATTATAATACATCGGTACTACGGTTGCTCACGCTTTTACATTTCTATCGTTATCATAATGTCATCTATACACATTCTTGTCACACTTCTCTCAACTAAATAAAATTCCTTCATTAAATTGTTGCAAACCGTTCCTTTTATAGTCTTATATGTTACTTCGTACGTGTATGCAATACACATATGGATAACATATGGATTTGTTTTTCTACACATTTCAAGCAATCCCGTTAACATTTAGGTTTTTCGATTATATATATATATATATATATATATATATATATATATATA
>KN716581.1:103772-114493 GCA_000816705.1 Dictyocaulus viviparus
TTTGTTCAATATTAGTTCATGTTGGTGGTTCTCTCTGAACACAGTGACTTGCGCGAAGACGATCTTACCAATTTTTTTCTTTTTCGTTGAGCTTATTGGACAAGTTGTCTGTTCCTTGGTAATACTTGAATTGAATACGTCATTTTGAACTGAAAACTTCTACATGAATAATTTTACATATGCTGTCGAATGAGGTTTTGCAAGCTTCTGTTAATCTTTAATGCGACAGTAAGTAACCTTGACGAATTGGTACTGGCTAATTGCTATATTTTCGTGTTTAGGTTTCAATCTAGCTAATGTTTGTGTAGGTTGGGTCCGTCAGATTTCGATGCCACTCTGGATGTCAACTGAACAACTGTAATGAAGGGCATATACAAAGATCCCTTCTTTGGACAGGATAACAGTGAGCGAGCTTTCTATTGTAACTGCAAATGGGAGTGCCAGGTGGTTTTGCTCCTCCGAATACTTAGGTCGAGGAATGTGGAACGAAAAAGATTTGAATAGAGCTTTTTAGTTATCTTTTCCACATCATGACGGGGTATTGCGGTTGTGGCGAAGCATAAACTATCATCGTAGTGAATAGCGGAACATTGTGATAGCATCTCGTGAGAATATCTCTAAACCAAATTGTTTCTGATGCATTCAACAATGTCTCATCTTTACGCTGATGCAAATTTTCGTGCAGCGCTATAAAGAAGTAATAGAACATGTGAAAGAGAGAAGAGCAGAAGTAATGAATGAAGCAGCTGAGGCCGGTAAAAGCTTTCACAACGCTTAACGCTGCTTCACAAATTACAAGGCCATGATGACTGCTCTCCGGAACGGAACATTTAAGACATCATCATCAATACGTTATAAGAGTGGTTCGACAAGGCGATACTATTTCGCCAAAACTGTTCACAGCCACTCTTAAGAACATCATTCGAAAATTGGAATGGGACGAAATGGGAGTGAAAATCGACGGTCAGCAACTTCACCATTTTCGCTTCGCCGATAATATTGTATTCATTACACCAAACATTGAGCAGGCGAAACAAATGTTAACCGACTTGGATGGTGTTTCTGGAGAAATTAGCTTCAAATTTAACCTTCAGAAGGCGCGATATTTATGAAAAATGGGTGTGTTGTTGATGTCCTATCTACGCTCAACGGAATGAATATCTCCGAGTGTTCAAGCTATGTGTACCTAGGTCGTGAGATCAATATGATGAACGCAGCACAGTAGCACCACAGTTTACGATAAGAGAGCAAACGGCTTGCGGATCATACAAAAGCCTCGAATACGTATTTACGAAGGAGCGCTGTTATGATGCTGAACGAATTTATAAAACGAAAATAAACCAGCGGACTACCTTCGAGCGCAATGGAAGTTTTCACGTACCGGTAGTGTTCATTTAAGTAGTTGCTCATTTAGTTTAGTGCCCACTCATTTAAATGTCAATTTTACGGCGTTTGAAGTTCTTTCCTGTATTTGAGCAGTTTAAGAAAATAATAACAACAATCAATAAAATAATGATTAGTATAGACAACAAAGCTAAAGGATGAAATTGGTTCAGTTCGTTCTATTAATAAGATACCAAATTATCAACAGTACAGAATAGAATTGAATGCATAATGCATCTTTCTTTTTATGGTTTGACAAGAACAGAAATTTATCTCTGACCTACTTTGCATTTAAAGATAGGTTAATTTAAGAATTTTCCTTATAGTATTGTTTCTTGAATGTCAGAATTTTCAATATCTCAGGATCACATATTTTGTATATTATGAGTAATGTCGTTGGTATCGTTCGACGCCCTTCTGGATCTCTATGAGTACATCTCTTATGCTACAATTTGAGTCGTATAATCAGCTCGTGTTATTTTTCATGGGCAATGATAGATACCCGTTTATATTTTTAATGTTATCAGTCGTACGATGTAACCACATGTCCTGTAGTTGGACAATGACTAAAAAATATCTATTTTAGAAAAATTGAAATTGCAATTGACTCTTGCTTGGAGTATTTTGTTAGACAATGTTTGTAACCACCAAAACAAAAAAAAAAAAAGAAAAAAAAATGGGACGATTTGCTGTCGATTATGGATTCCAGTGTGCATACATCAATGCTTTTGCATTATTTTATATGATTAGTATTGCGAAGTCTGCTTTGACATTTCTGATTTATGGAATTCTCTTTACGAAATACAGTCATTATTGATGACCTATTTTAATGTAGAATTTGTCAAAATTTTTGGTTGAATTTAGCTTCCATGTCTTGAGTTTATCATAGTTCTGATGAAGTGTCATATGAAGTAATTTGTTTTTATGGAAATTATTGTAAAATTTAAGAAATTCGGTCAAGCAACATGGTACTGAGGACGAGTCAATGCTATCTATCCTTATGGCTTGTTCTCAAGAAGCAGCAAGAACAGGCGAGTGTCCGCTTTGGCCTGCGATCCGACAATGCCTGGATAAGTAATCTTTTTCCCATCTTCTATTATGAAGCAACGGATGATTTTTATTTCATTTTCACTTCACTCTGGCAAACGAATATTTAGAGTGTCATCGGCGAACGTTGCTGGCATGCCTGCTTCAGTAGGATATATGCCTGGATCAGTAGGTGGACCAGTATCGGTTGGCCCTATTGGTTCCGTTGGACATAATCCGGGTTCTATTGCTAATCCTGGGTCAAATACATAGATTTCACTTGTGTATGTCTTGTCTAACTCGGTAGAATAGATCTCTACAAGTTTGTTAAATTGTGTGATTTCTCAGATGTTATCTATAATTGGTAAAAATGTTCTGCTCAAACTATCTCTGATTTGTTTGCTATTTACTGATATTTCTCGATCTCCGTCATAGGGCAAAGCCATCTATGTCCTGTCAGTAATTATTTCTTCATTCTCAAAATTTCACCTCTATATCCCATAATGAAAGTAAGTTTTCCAGTCGTAAGTTTCCTCAAACGTAGTGATCAAAATAATGATCATTAATAGTATTTTCATTTCGGTGTATAATATTTAAGCTCATAAAGTTTAAAATACGTGTGATTTGAACGGCACATGAATAGAACAGTTAGTTAGTTAAACAAAAACATGAATAGTTAAAACAAACAGAAAGAAATCCCACAGATCTGTTCTTTTCCACCTTTCATTTCCATTCTCATAGAAGTGCAATTCAGTAGAGCTTTGACAAAACAATTTTGGAATAGATTTTCAGTGCTAGACATTGACCCGTCTATCTCATTTAGCTTATTTTTTCCACTTTTTTCGTCTGTTTATTCTCCCTTGTTGCCTTCAACTAGATGTAGAGTTGAAAAAAAGCTGCGAGATTCGCAAGCCAAAACCCACCTATGATGTTGTGCCGATTCCAGTTCGCTGCACGTTTGGCAAAACTCCGAATTGAATGATGTTACCTCATATTTGGATAAATAAACGTTTATTGAAAATAGGAAGAATACAAAGTGAAATTATGACTTGGGTGGATAGAGTGTGTTTGACAAGAAGAAGCGTCCAGAGGAAGGTTTGAATTAGATTGCAAGTGAAAAAGCGTGAAGAAAGCAAAGAGGTAGTTCACAAGCAAAACATAGCTTTTATGCCCTCAACAAGAGTGGTATGAATGATAACTGATGAGGGTCGTTGTAACTTCGTTGTTAAAGCGGTAGTCTATTGGAGAATGGAAAGATATTTGCTATAGATGTGGTCCATCTCGCTATTGTTCTTTCTATTTTTTTCACTATTAGAAATACTAATATTTAATGCGTGAATTAATAGTCCACAGAGATATGCAGCGTAGGTAGGGTGACTTCCGATTCCCTCCTTTACTTATGTGATACGAGAAATAACATCACCCTTTCGATAGAGCGTCGGATTGCGCATAATGAACTCTCATTGTGCTTTTGTGCTAAATTTCCGAAGCTTGAGATGAAGCACAAAGAGCTTATATGGGAAAGGTGAGATTAAGACACTACACGACTAAACAAAGAGAAAAAATGAAGTAAGAACAATTTTTCTAACATAAAGATGGAGAAGAGTCTTAGCCACTGAACAAGAGGAAAAAAGCAAGTAAATAAGTGAAATGTAAAATAAATGCAAGTCTGTTAATTGTATCATAAAAACAACATATTACTAAATTAGCTACGCGAAAAAAAAGCCGAAAGTATCCGAGGTCATATCGTATAGACACATTGAGCCTTACGTACGTCGTTCATGTATTTCATACGTGGCAGTCCACTCATTGTAAACACCCATTAAAGTGGTCAGAAATAGGAAAACGGCAAAAGCGCGTCTGATTGAATACCTCGTACGTAGCCAACGTTTTCGTCGTAAACAGAATTGTAGAGCATGCTATTTATAGAATCATACATTTTCTATACTTTGTAGTTTCATCGGTAGGTTTTAGAAAGGTAAATAAAGTCTTCGGTTTCTGTTCGTTAACTAGTATTGTTTAGATTAGTTTGGTGTTATGAGTAATGAGGAAAAATACATTGAAGAAGCAAAAAACCTGCTCGTGAAAGCAGTCAGTTATGACAAAAACGAGAAACCAAATGATGCATTGCGATATTACATGCTTGGTATTGAAAAACTAGATAAGGCTGTGAAGTAAGGGCTTGTATTTTCATTTTAACCAAATTTGTCGATGTTTTTTTTTCATTTATAAAGAAACTTCATGAATACTACACAAATGGAGATCTCCGGCATTTCAAGATATTTCAAGATGTATGGCTTCGGATGACTGTCGAAAAGGCCCATTATACAAACAAATCGCTCAGTACATTTCAAGGGCAGAACTTTTGAAAGCAGCTACAAAAATTGAGGTTAAACCTGTTAATCATTGCAACTTCAGTCCTGTATTGTAGTCGTTTGTTTCAATCTGGTATTCTTGTACTTGAGTTGTATTTGCAATAGGTAACATAGCATGCTGTTCGTACTCATACACAAACTGTTTGTTTGTTACATTACACAGCAACCATGTATTACAATAATTTAACGTATATACCGCTTGCGTCCGAATAGATTGATTCAAGTATAGTCATAATGTATTGTAGTTTTTCGAAATGAGGGTCAAAAAAGTGTCGCCCAATACTTACGGATCGCTTTCCAATATCAAATACACAGCCTAGATGTTTTGGCTTATTATTACTTATTTCGGCACTATTTATTAGAACAATGTCCAAATGGTAATTATTTGTAGATGACCTTTAAAATCATCTATTTTATATTTGTTCGCATAAAGGAACTGCATTCTTTGGTTTATGGATGGTCAATTTCCTAGCACCTGCCCATTTATGTTTTAATTTAGCTGTTTTTCTTCGAACATTCTTTGTTTTAATTCGCTTACGCGCGTTTTCTAGTTAATAATTAAAAACATTTGAGAACTTGTATTTTTACAAGTTTTTATTCAAGGTGATGACGAAAATGGCTTGCAATTTGTTTATTAAATGATAAATACAATAAATTTGGTTCAATAAACTGTCGATTTATAATCTCTAACAGCGCTAAAGTGTTTAAATATTCAAGCAACCAATAGTTAGGTTGATTACAGATGTAAGCTTTCTTTCTTTGAGGTTCGTTTCTTGGAGCAACGAAAGATAGTAGACAATAGTGTGGGTCACGGTTACGACAAAATTTTTGGAAAATGTTTGGATGATAAGTTGACGGCTGTATATGTTCAAGATGCATACATTATTGCTCATCACCAGGTCGGTGGTTGTCTTGAAAACGGTTATAACTCTGCTGTCTCAACTTAGAACCAGTTTCCAGATCCTCAATTTCATACAGTTTTGTGAGCTTGTTGTCACGAATGCACCTAATATTCGATATATCAACTTAATAACTGGAACTGAAGCAAAAAATAATGAACATGCATTCGAAGAACTTAGTGGTAGTTTCGAAAAGATAAACGTCGTTTTGAAGGTGGAATTCAGTGCTGTTATTCATGACAGGGAAATCAGGTAGTGTTAATTTTTTGAAATATTAGTATTTCTGCCTACTTTTACTCTAATTAAGCAAACTAATTTTAGGTTTAACAATGGATGGATTGTTAAAATAGGACGTGGGCTAGACTACTTCAAAAAGCCTGGGAAATACGTTCTGGGTGCTTCAGATCTAAACTTTAGACAATGTCATGAAACTACTGTTGATATAATGAAGATGAAGAAATGATCGTAATCCATAATCACTCCGTTCAAATTTTCTTTTCTAATGAATTGTTAGATTACACTGTTGTTTCCTTCGTCGATAACGTTTGGAATTATCCATATGTTTTTATAAAAGTGTTTATTATTATTTTGCTTGTCTTCGGTATCTTGATTTCTACTTTTTTTATTTTTTAGTACTCACTTGGGGCTATCACTTTAAAGGTAATTTCGATTTAAATAGACCAGTCTCAGGCAATAATGACAAAAACGGAGACTAGCAAAGCTGTAGGTGTTTCATCGGATTTGTTGATTTCGATGTTCCAACTAATATTGGATGGAAAACGAATTTCTAGTTCAATGACTACAAGATGGAATTATTTAAAGAAGCAGAACGAATTGTGATGGAAGAGTTCCCAAAAAAAGTTATAGAATATGACAGTTTGCTCAAGGTCTCTCTTCAATTCTTTTCTTCCATATGATGTGGATTTACAAAATTCTGCTAATGGTAGTGTTTACAGACTTATCGGTTTTCTTACGCCCGGTTGCCAGAAATGATACCTAACCCTGATTTGAATATTCCTGTTCCTAACGTGGTGAAGTCGATATTGTCTTTAAGGTATTGACATAGCTTACTATTTATGTTTAAGTTTCATCTTCAGAATCCTGTGGATGAAGACGCTCCTGTTGCAAAAAAGCTAAAACTTGAAGACGTTCATGGAGACAACCATAACGGTAAGGGACGATTGTATTATGACTGTAAATCCCTTAGCAATATTTTTTGGTAGGTATTCGACCATGAGTAACTAATCTTGTTTATCTGTGAAGTTTCCAAATCACGAGGTCTACTAGGTGTACCTGTGTATGGTTTTATCAATGGAAATGTACCGTGCAACTCTCAACTTGCCGACCTTATGGATCAGATTCGTCCATTATTGAGAGATGCTGTTGAAAATGTTAACAAAGTGAGTCATTTTTAATTTTCACTAGCGCTGTTAGTATCTCATATCTATTTTTGGTTATTTTTATTTATAAACTCCGCTCTAGGTTAAGATGTGGATAACATTATTAATTCCACGCATTGAAGATGGGAACAATTTCGGCGTTTCCATTCAGGAGGAGACTCTTGGCGAGGTAATGTAAATTATAGGTAAACTAGAAATATAAAATTAAACGTTTTCTAAGTGGAGGTTCGCAATGTGGAAAGCGAGGCCGCTTCGTTCTTAGATCAGATGAGCAGGTATTTCACTAGTCGGGCCAAACTACTGACAAAGGTGATCATCTTCTTTTGTTTAGTCTTTTTGGTTCTTCGATATATAATTTTTTACATATTTATACATATACATTGTACATTAAAAGATATAAGAAAACTATTTATTATTCATAATGTGAGGAAATATGGGCTGTCTCAGCAATGTTTTTATTCTGGTGTATATTTTTAAGGTCGCAAAGTATCCTCACGTGGAAGATTACAGAAGAGCTATTTTAGACATGGACGAAAAGCAGTTTATAAACGTCAGGTGGATTTTGACCCGTTATTCCAAATGTATATCTGACTAAAATTTACACTTTCAGGTTAGTTGTTCTGGAGATGCGGAATCATTTTTCTACACTTTATGATATCATAACGAAGAATATTGAAAAGATCAAAAAGCCTAGAAATAGCAATATGGAAATGTTATATTAACCTATCCTTTTTCTGGAGGCACTTTTTCGATAACAGGAAGGCGTGGTTGTCCACTTTTACGATTTTTGATGTAATTTGTCTTCGTGAAAATTCCATTCGCTTTCCATTTTTCATCTTTATTGATTTTGTAGCGAAGCATTTTCAATCCATCAAGATCTTCCGTGCTTTTGATTTTGTATCATTATATTTATGTTTACAACTAACTGATGTAAATTTCGATAAGAGGTTGTTTTGAGGATGCTTTTTACTATTTGGATGTCTATTTTATTAAAAGAATATTTTGGTGAGCATCTTCTTACAAATTGTTGTAGTTCATCCATTCATTGTTATTTGCATTGCGATAAATATGCGCCTTGATTGATGTACAATATGAATTCGATGACATGTTTTCGCTTAGAGAAATACTCCAAGAAACATTTAATAATTCTCAGATCGCATTGCTAATTATCTACACGGATCACCTATCGTATGCTTGCAGATTTTGATCGTTTTCGAGATTTTTTCTTTTCTGTATTTCATAACTTCTTTGCTTTATATGAAGGACGTCAATGACTTCGTCTTCAAGAACATTCAGTACTCGTCAATATGTTTGGCTAAGGTTCGTATCTCTATCTTGATATGTTACCCTTAAGTCGAAGTCGAAAAGTTTTTTGTGCATTCATATTTTTATGTGCGGGAGCAATCACTAGTACGGTGGATGGAGCGAACTCTTGTGTTCGTGAAAAATTATTGGGTTTTGACTGTTATAGCTATTGTTGGTTTGATGGAACATCTTTGTTTTAAAAAGATCTTTTTTGTTTTCAGTGTTGTAGTATTAAATTTGAGTTCCAAACTAATGTAAGTTTTAGGTAGCAAGCATAAAAGTAGGTTTCGAGGTGAGTAGTGCAGGGAGGCTAGAGGTAATCTTATTAGCCTCATCATTTACCAAGAAATTCAGGAGATTTTGTAATTACTCCCATTCCTGAGGCTTCAAAATGTTTTACCTAGGTACCTTATTTTCTAATGATTAACAAATGCTGTTCTAGACTCCGTCTCTTTTGAGAAGTAGGTAACTAACAGAGTGCTTTATCGACTTTGAGTTATATCAGATGCCTTTTTCAATTCATTAACAACAACTAATTTAGGTAGAAAAAACAACTCTACAAGACGTTCGACGTTTATTGTTGAATGGTCTTTCAAATGAACTTGAATCACAGCCGCTAAATCATAATGTGAGGTCGACTCTCATTGGTATCGGCAATTTTCTACTCTACTCACATGGGAAAGTATGCTTTTTCTTTCCTCATGACTTTAAAACTTTTTCATTACGCAAATTTTTTTCGTAGTTTTTGTGTAGCGATTTCAATGCTCATATAGTCATTCATTTCCAGTATGCAAGTGAACTCATCCCAATTCTGATTACTGCTCTCGGCATTATACCACAAATGAAGTGGATCGACGATGGTCTTGTAAATAAATCAGACCGTATGTTTGTAGTATAAGATTTTTTACAGCTTTAGTATATGTTCAATATAACTCGTTATCTGCACTTATCTTTCGCCGCTTTTTTTCTCATGGCTAATAAAGAAGAATGCTCCCTGTAGTTGAATTGCAAAATTTAGTTTTCGCTCAGGCTTACTTAAATCTCCAATGGTGATATTTAAACATCAAAATTAATGTCTAATTAAATTATCCTAACAATGGACTTCTCATTATGAAATGTCTATGTAAATGCAACGAAAGTGATCCTCATAAGTCAGACAAATAATGCTGTTTTTCTATCATGTCGAAAAAACCTCAACCTTTGTTGAAGATTTCAGGAATTCCTATACAAGAACAATTTGCCTTTTGTTTCAATACTGTCCTATCTGACCTTGCTGCACATCTGCCGGAGTATCGAAATGTCATCGTTAGCGCTCAGGTTTCTCCAATAATTTCTTTTCTGAGATGAAATTATTATTTGGCAAGAATACTGATTTGGGATAGCTTACGGGATTTCTGCTCTAATAGCATTACGTTAACTACATTGTTTCTTTCAAGTTAAAATAATCTTTGTTTTTTTTTGTAAATTATTAAGCTCGGGAACTCACTTTTTTTTTATTTTGATAAGGAATGTGTTAGCCGGATATGAATTAAAATTTTTAATTTTAGATAGATGCACTGGCATGCGCAGTCACATCAATCGTTGAAATTTTGAAAGATCATGAATGTGCAGGACAGTCAAAATGTAATTAAGAAGCCTCTTTGTATGCATGTACAAATGATCGAAATTTTTCCTCATCAAAAGTATCAGAGCTAAAACAGAGAAATATGAACATCTGGTGCTTTAGTTCAGTATTATAATGCGCAAGGAATAGATATTGAAAGAAACTCGAAGCACATGTTTGCAGTACGGCGCTATTTGCTGTAAGGGACCAACCAGTATTACTATGAATTACAGTTTTTCGGAAAATTTTTCACTTTTGAAATTAGGTGATGCATAAATTTTTTCAAGGGTAATATTCTCAATATCGCTAGGTGAACGATATTTTTATAAGTTTGTAGGCTCATTTCGGATTTAATGTTTAAGTTGTCTAGTTATGGCTGATAAACATTATCTTTGTCTAAAGCCTGTTTTCTCTCATTACCTGGGTTACCTGGATTCCCGTTGATCATCGACTAAGTCGAGCGGGCACCAGTAAAACTTCCATTTTTCCCTATCGCGCGCAAGGGTAGTCCAGTGAATTCTTTTCGCTCTAGGGATTCGTTGAGCATCATAATCCCTTTCTAGGGTCTTGGTGAAGAGGTCAAACCAGCGAGCTGGTGGTTTCCCTGTAGTGCGTTTGATGTCCACCTAATTTTCGAAAGCTTGTCTTGCACGGCTGTGTCTCTGGTTTTTGATCGCTGACGTAGATCGGAACTTCGTATTCCTTCTTTTACCTGAGTGATGCGGGAAAG
>KN716582.1:5817-17146 GCA_000816705.1 Dictyocaulus viviparus
AGAATATTTAAAAAGAAAGGTATTAGAAATCTGAAAATAAAAATGTGTAAATATTCTCCAGATTCTTTCTTTTTTTTTAAAGTAATACGTACATTACTTATCAGCAAACTCTGTCGTTATTCTTTAGGTTTTTTCTCTAGCTCTATTATTCATTAACGTACTGTCTCAAAATAGATTTTTTCATACTCTAAAGCATCACACTCAAAGCCCTATGTGCAATGGAAAACAGGAAATCACTAGGTTCAAATAAGTAGATCCACTTTTCTAGTCGGTAACATAATGAACCAGTGACGCGTCAAAGGTTTCCAAAAGGCTAATTGTACTAAACTGTTCCCGAAGTTGAACCAATTAGATAACGATGTATCAGTGTTTATACCTAGACAGTCGTCTTCTGTAATTTAACGATTACCATTAAAGGATGTCTAAGTGCTGTACTATGGCTACACAGTGTTAAGAATTATTACAAGTTTGAATTTGGAGATACATGTCTCAAGACAATAAAAAATGGATACGACCAATATCTCATGTCTTTCAGCTTTTTTTTAAAATTTGTACATCAGAAAACTTTATAAGGGTTATATATTGGCTCATGATGAGCAGTCGTATGGTTTTTCGTAAACTTGGGTGACTGCACTTCAAACTTGAATAATTGCACCTCTATTGAATATAATATTACAATGACAACATAACAATAGTACAACCAAACGTGCGTGAAAACAATGCACAAAATACTAAATATATGCAATATGTGAGGAATGATTGCGTGAATGACACGCCTCAGAAAATTGTTCTTATATCCCTTTCACTAATGTGAGGAGAAATCCTACTGTGTACTGGTAGAACTATATGAGCCGAGAGATGTCTGAAATTATCGCAAATAACTAACTCATCTACGTGATGGACTTTGCCTTTGATAGAGGGCGCTAACCGTTGACTTAATCGATTCATTTCACATTGTCAGGCCTCCATTAAGTGCTCGTAATAAAAGTCACGAAATGTTAACTAATATAACGAGATCATGATGTGATTGCAGGAGTGATTATAAAAGAATCCACAACAAGAAATTTTGAGCAATGCTTTATGCGATGTGTCGTATCTGTGTGTTCAAGATATGGCGTTTCTTGTAGATATAATGTAAATTAATTAGATCATGTAAAACCAAATAGTTACCGATAGCACTAGTTTTTTTTTGAAGTTCGTGCTCTTGTGAGGCTTATAGTTGGATATTTGGGTGTACCGACTCCATGGGTGGTGCTAGTCCCAGCAAGCTTCCATTCGTTTCTTTCTCGTGCGACGAAGTTTTGCTGGTATATCTTTAATTACCTGGATTCTTGAGATAGCTGTGCACAGATGTTCCCATGGTCTTCACCGCAGGTAGTCACCGCCTTAGAGCAACTTCCAGCCATGTTAAGGTATTGAACCATATGGGAGAAATAAGTCTTACAGAATACATAATTGTATATAAATATATAGTTCACTGTACGAGTTTATCTGATGTGTGCCCGACAGATATATCGTATTAATTAGTTTTGTAGATGGCTTGTTCGTAGTTGGCATTCGTCAATAACTACTGTATGTGTCTTAAAATAAACAAGGTAGAAATAGGTTGACTACAGATTGTGCATATTTACTTGGTCGAGTTTTCGACAAATATGTTATGCTAAACTTTCTTAGCCTATAGGAATGCTGAAATAACTGCAAATCAATTCCTATACTTTTCAATATCTAACAGGATTCCAACTAAAAATGATTGAGAACATAAAAAAACATACAAAAAGAATTTTTCGACGATGATTTCTTAACATTCACATATGCTACTCATTACTGCTAGTTGTACTTTGATTTCGACAGGTTAGTGGAATTACTTGATATTTGGTGCGTTATTGTGCAGTTAATATTCAGTTCCATTGAATTTCATTTCTATTTGCAAAATTATCTAATACATATATTCGGTAATTAAGCTTCATTGATATACAGGTCTTACAATGGAATTATTTCATATTGTGCTACAGTTCGATTATAAAACGTTGTGCACTGTATTATTTAGCTGATTTCTGATGAAACAAATCAAATTTCCTTGCAACCCATTCTGATTGGAAAAACGCCTCTATTCTTCAATTAATTTTATGAATAATTGAAGATATTTTCAGAAGCTAGCGAATGAGTATCTTTATATGCTCTAACATATGTCCCACGGAATTGAGCAAAACCAAAGTAGGACCGACCGAAATCAACAACAATGTGTAAGTTGAAACTTCTTAACGATTGTCAACTGATCCTTTTGAACTCTAGCCTACTTGGTACTTAGAATTTTCGTCCCTGCAAGATGTTCGGCAAGGCTCTGTTAGCACCCATTGGCTTGTATTTCCATCAAATGACTTATATTTAGTTGAATTATTTTCATGCGAATCAACGTATACTTCCAATAAAAAGGAAAAACTACATTTTACCTTGTCTGGCCCATGACATGCCGACATATCCAGTTTTCCTCCGATATATATGTGGTACAAGGCACCTATTACGTTAAGCTTATTGCTAAGCTTATTCCACCAACAGAAATGAAGAAAATGAGGCAACATGCACAGTCCCAATAAGACCTGCACGTACTCGACAATCCGGCAATTGTTTTTGGCAAACCGAATACAATTTTTTCCCCTGTTCCGCCCCTCCTGCAAAGGCTGCACGCTACTGCGCAGTTACACGCGTTCAATCAATTTGATAGTTCTACGTAAAATCATTGCGTTTCTCATTTCGAAGATTCTTTTTCTACGAAGTGCGTTAGGTACTACGCTTTGTTCTACGTTCTGTGTTCTACGATTCCACAGAATACTGTGTCGCTTTTGTTGTAAAGCCAAGTAGTTGTCGGTGATGTTTCATGGACAACTTGTTTCTTCTTGTTGAAAGGTGTGAAGTATCTTTTTCTCAGTTTCATAACTACGCAATATTTTTATGTTTGGTATTTTAGTAGAATAGCGTTTGACGCCATTTGGCCATGAGTCGATGGTCAGTAGGATTTGCTCCAGGAAGGTATGTCAACAATTGTTCTGTTTGAAAGTTATGAACGTTTTTCGGTTTCAAATATTTCGTTCTTCGATTATTAACTATTCTTTATACGTTTATCGCAGAATAATATGTCTGGCATCTGGGTAATTCTGATTCGGCATAGTTTTTCGGTCGGCAATTTTTTTGAACTCCATACGCTCATGCTGACTTATCAATTTCACTAAATGAGAACTTTTCGAACAATTATTCGATGATCATTCCATGAGGTTTTGGTTTTGTTCAGCATTATAATTTCTAGTGTTAAACCGGTCTATGGTGCCCGTTATCCTCCGTTACAACATGACGTGCCTTGTAGAAGTCCAAACAAGGATTTTGACAAACAATTAAAATTTCATCACTATGAGAACAGGTTGGTTATGGTTGGTACAGTAGAGGTACCAATGACTTCATCTTCCGGAATTTTCTCGCTAGAGCAATTTTGCTGCCTAGAAGTTACCTATTTAATGCATAAGTATCTATTTAGCGTATCGGATGCATGGGATACTCGCGTTTTTGTCGATGACGCCCTTGCGTCGGCTTCTGCAGCCCGTGTACTCTCAGCGCATGCAGCTGCTAAAACCAGAGAAGAGGTAGGAATGTAGTTCGAAATTATGTTCTAATACATTTGTCTTTAAGGTCTTTGCATTTTTTTATTTGGTTGCCATTTACTTTTGTGTAGATCGAACTTTCATTACTACATATATTGCATTGAATACCTGCCTATAATTTTGATTTAAATGTAGACACATTTAGTCACACTCCTAGTTTCCATATACCGATCTTTCTGGAAACTTCGTTAACTAAAGAAATAAAAGCGAAGGTGGTGTGTTCTTCTTAATTAATAAAATTGAGCCCACTAAATTGTCATGAATGACTTTTTTCTGTTTTTTTTGTTGGACTTCAATACGAGTTTGAACATTTTCTAGTAGATTTAGTAGTATTTGAAAAGTCGAGTGGAATGGTGTTGTTATTTATACAATCTTGTTCGGTGCTTAAAACGATTGTACTAGGTAATTATGCCTCCAGTAAATCCTGCTCCTACAAAAAATGGGCGAATCCAAGCTTTGCAGCGTCTTGCGACTCAAAAAGGTGATATCGGTTTTGTTTCTTTTTACTTATCTTAGATTTTTCGAGGAAAAAGTTAGATTCTGGTATCAGTAAGATACAATTTATTAGTTGGATTAAATTTAACATACAGGAAATTGCATTCTGGGTGCTTTGTTCATTTTACTCATAGATGGAAGATCACCAAATATCTAGATTCATTACCTTCATCACTCAATAAAGCACCTGTACAAAATGTGAATCCAATATATCCAAAACTACCAGAGATTTCTGGCGATCAAGTCCGTTGTGCTGTGAATACGACACCATCACAGGGTAAGTACTTATTTGTTTTGGTATTCATTTAAATGGCTTAACATTCAGTAAATTAATTGAACGGAGTATTCCTAATGGAAGTGACAAGAAAATTTATCAGAGTTCCTGTCAATTTGAGCGTGTTTAGGTGGGGAACGAGATCGTGCACGGTTTGAGCGGCTTCGTCGATTGTTTTCTGTTGGGAAATCTATCGACGGCAAATCACCTATACCTGATATTGATATGGACGAACTTAGGAAAGATTGTTGGATGGGTATCCCACATAAATTGCGACCTCATGCGTGGAGGTTGTTATCGGTAAGCGTTTCAATTAGCTTAATGTTATTGTAAAATTAATTGATGATTCGTTATCGTTTTGACTTGCTTTAAACGAAGTTATATATCGATTTCTTTGATTCGTGTGATTTTTTGTCTTATGAGTTTCGTACTAAACCAGAATTTAACAGTCCAGTGCTGATGTCACTTCACAACTATGTTGTGTTAAACAATGAATGAAAAGTAGAACACAGAGAAGGTACCTCTGTATTTTATGTGTAGCTCACAAGATCGAATTTCCGTGAGATACTTGTTTTAGTCTCAAAAAATCGAAACAAAAATGGCTTATAATTCTTTGAATTAAGGTTCTTCATGTTTCATAAATTTTTTCAAACACTGTGCGGTGTGTGAGTGGTTGGTTTTAAAACTCTAGATATACATAATTGAATATACTTGTTATTTGTCGTAGTACTTTATTATTTCTTACTTATTACGCGTACTCGTTTGAATTCAGGGATATCTTCCAACTAATTACGAAAGGAGAGAAACCACGTTAGCAAGTAAAAGGGAGCAATATTGGCATTATGTCGAACAATACTTTCATCTTAGATTCGATGACCAGAACAGCGATACTTTCAGGCAGGTTAGATGACTGATTATGTTATACAGCTATACGCCTACCGTTTTTGTTTACATTCCCCATTTTTTTAATCGGAATGAAAATCGCTGGTAATATATACCAGCATTTAATCATTGTATGTAAAAGCTAAATGTGGCTACATCGTTTTCATTCGTTTTTAACTTTTTTAAATTGCAATAACACGGCTGCGCACCTTATGTTTATATATTCGAGTTTTTTTTTTGTTGCATTATTTCTTGTGGTGTTTAGTAAAACTTTTCAAATTGCTTGAAAAGAATTACTTCAATGGTTAGATTGTACCGTATTAATCATGACGATATGGATTTGAGTTTCCGAGCTATGCACGTTATATTTTAGTCATATTTTCCGAAAAATCTAATGCATTTGGTATGAAAATAATTTTGGAACAAACAACAGTGCTCAAATACATAGAAAGTTTTCTCGTTTGACTATGCGAATTACAAATCTATATAGAACTTAAAGTCAAGCACTCTGAAATTCCTATCGTCGCGAGGTGCGCTCCAGTAGACTTCACATTTTATATATTTTCATTTGACAAATAGTTAAATCTGGTTTTCTTTTCAATTTACTTTTAGATTCATATTGATATCCCAAGAATGTGTCCTTTAATACCACTTTTTCAACAGAAATTGGTCCAAGAGGTATTGAGGATTTTTAAGAATTTTGCAAGTAAAGTTTTCAATGGATTTCTCGACAAGTTTTGCATAACACTTCCAGATCTTTGAAAGAATACTCTATATTTGGGCAATACGTCATCCTGGTAGTGGTTACGTACAAGGGATAAATGACCTTGTAACTCCATTTTTTGTGGTATTTTTGTCAGAATTCATACCACAAGACGTCGATGTGAGACACATTTCTGTTGTTTTCAAATAATAATTGCGTTTCGTCATATTTATATTGTCTTACGCTATTTGATATAATTTGTCGATATTAAAAAGACATGGCTGTGTTGGTTTACATGTAGGAAAAGTTTTTTGTGCACTCATTTTTCCTAGGTTGGATCGTTTGATGTTTCACAACTGACACGTGATCAATGTGACATAGTAGAAGCAGACTCGTTTTGGTGCGTCTCAGCACTACTTGACTCCATTCACGATAATTACACTTTTGCTCAACCTGGAATTCAAAGAAAAGTTCTGCAATTGAAACATTTAATGAGCAGAGTTGACCGTGAGTTTTCACGTTATTATGAAACTGAACTTTCTTCTCTACTTATTCGACAAGTAACTTTTTAAAACATTGCCAAATTTTCTTTTTTTTTCTAATTGGAATAACAACAGTTTTTATCGGCATGGTTCTTACGTTGAAACTTGAAGGTTTGTATGAAGAAACTCGTAAGATTTTACAGTTTTTTTCTTCCTAATAATATTTATTACTTTGGAATAAGTAAACGAGTTTGTTAAGGACCTCTTCATGATCACTTTGAGTCGAACGGGATCGAATATTTGCAGTTTTCTTTTAGATGGATGAATAATTTGTTAATGAGAGAGATTCCTCTTCGCGCAACGATTCGTCTTTGGGATACGTACTTGGTTAGCGCTCATCTTTTTCGAAATTTATTTGTGGTATTGTGATTCATTACGAAATACATTATGTAAGGCATTTAAGAGTGAATCTGATGGTTTCTCACAGTTTCACAGTTATGTGTGCGCGGCTTTTCTTCGTACATGGTCTCGAAAGCTTCAGGAAAAGCGTGATTTCCAGGTCTGATTTATTTGTCAAGCATTATTTCTCCGCATTTTGTGACCTGATCATATTGATCTGGAAAATCTGATACTATGAATGTTGTTCTATTCTATTTGTTTTACGTTGTGGTCTGTCTTTTTTTTTGCTTTCGCATTTTGGGAGTGTTACCATGCGTTTTATGTTCTGCAGGTACATTTACAAATGGGTTCTTGTGTGCTTACAACTCAAAGCGTCGGTAATAAAACATGACCAGATAAAAAAAAGCGGATTGAACAACGTTTACAACGTCATTTGTTGCATGTATTGTGGTAGATTTGTTTATTTGCGGAGATTACTGTAGCAGTTTAATACTAAAAGGTCAAAAAAACCTTCGAATTGTAGCTCCAAATGACATTTGTTATCTATCATGCTTTTAATAGAACATATAATGCAACAACAACGATCTTTATGGCTTTTTAATCAGTCAATGATAGCACGTCATTTTCAAAATTGTAACATGTTCCTTCGGAAATCAGTAGTATCTCTGTATGTGTGACTTATGACTTTTTTTCAGGAAATAATGATTTTGCTGCAGAATCTTCCAACAAATCACTGGGGTGATTGGGAGATCCGTGAGTTGACGGCTGATGCATACTCTTTAATGTTCTTGTTCGACGGTGCTAAGCGTCACCTTTCCAGTCCTGTTAGCGTTTAAATGTTATTGAAACAGCTAGACTTAATTGTTGCAAATAGTTTGGACATGATTATAATGACACTGTACGTTTGCATAATGGAGTCATAATACTCAATTCTTGCCTTGGGTTTTGTTGAGATAATTTTTTCTATGACTCTGACATTTTCTCACATATTTGTACATTAACTTGAGACCTCTGATTACTCAAAGCTACTTTCTGGTATTGCCTCTAAACCATAGAATATCTTCGCATAGCCTTGTGATGTTTTTGTCATAATTGTGTGCACTGGATGTCTGTGATTCCTTTTTATTCATAAACGGTTCTTGTTTACTACATGGTTCTAGTCTGCGAGAAAGCCTGGGAATCTGAACACTCTTCTTGAGTGGATGATCGAATTGTTGATTCATCGATTGATTCACAAAGTAATTTCAGTCAACTATTTCGAATTACGAGACTAAGATTACGATAGTGTCTAAGTATAATGTAATAGAGTTTTTTATAAATCAGCCTTAGTATCTTTTCGTCATAGATCCCGTTTTGGAGTGATACTCTACAACCTGGATCAGAAGTGTTTCTTTGTGATTTTTCTGTCGCTTTCACTGTTATGCGTAGTTTTATTGGACAATATGTTATTAACACTTCGGATTGATTTTGAAGGATGTCATCATGTATGGAACCGATATTTGTTCAATCTCATTCGAGTTAAAGTTGAATTCAAAACCTTTGTCATCCACTACCATTGAATATTTCTGAAAACAATGTTGTCCAAAAGTCTCTTGTAATATAAGGAAAAAGTAAAATTGCTAATGAAGCGTTTAGGAATCAGTTTAGTTGAGATATAACATGCAATGATTGTGCGTATATTTCCGGCACTTGTGCTTCGCATTTGTTTCTATATATCCCTTATTGATACCAAGATTCCTAGGAATTGGTATATTGCACAAAAAAGCTTCGAGAACAATCGATCTCAATCGGAAACTGCTCATATCAACTTAGATTGTGGTTGCTCATAACCAGGTCTAGGCAATTAGTGGTGATAAGAACATTTTATCACCTAGTGACATATTATTTTCAGGTCCTAGAGGACTCGCCGCTATTTTCTTGTTTATGGCAGGGTATATAAAAATAAGTACGAGGTTTATTAGCCATTGAACTATGGCGCGGCGCGAAGGAATCTAATGTGTCTAATCATATCCGGAAGATCAGACATCGTTTTTACTGCTTACTCGACCGCCTGCGCGATGTTCTCAGCTCATCCTGAATCCGTAGCCTCATTCCATTCGCTCAGATGCTCATTATACCATCAACCCTTCTTTGCCTCATTCTTATTTCATCTCATAATTTAGCTGTCGATGTTGGTCTCTTTGCGTGTGGTTGCTGATACTACTATGTGGTTTTTTCTTTTGAATATTATGTGTATAAAAGATTGATTATCCAAGTTTGCGTTTGTTACAATCTACCATTTTTGGTTGTCGAACGACTTCTATCACACGCAACTCGATCACCTCTTCACAGTTAGAGCGCCCGCCAATTTTAACGATAGAAACTCAGCAACTTCAGTAAAGCAGAAAACAACAGAACGAAACACGTCGAGAACCATGATCAACGATTAATTCGACGATCAGAACTGCAAGTGATATCCGCAAACAAGCCGAAATTTATTTGAAATAAGAGACAGGTATTTAAAATTATATCAGAGTTTAAAAAAAAACAAAATCACGGAAAAAATTATCAGTAGATTAAGTGAGGAAACAACTACCGACCTGTTTAAGAATCCTGACAAAGGCGATTAGTCTTTTCTTAAAGCATTTACTTGTATATGAATGGAATAGACGAATTGTCGATATTGCATATCGAATTAACAAATGAAGACGAGATTCTTACAAAAAGTCAACATATCAAAATAATGGAACAAAGATTAGGCGTCGCACCGACAGGAACCATGAATAAAGGGAAATACATTTCATAAATATGCAGTCGACGAGGTTACGTGACAAGTGGTAGACAATGGGAAAAATGCAGTGTACACTCAAGAAAATTGTAGCGAATACCGAACTTCAAAAATCAGAACAATGTTTCGAAAATATTCACTTGGAGAATTCCAGGAGCACAAGAGGCATTTGTCACGAAATCCAATTCCAAATTTCAATGAAGAAAGAAGAAATTGGGAGAAATTTATGAAAGGTTTGAAAACACAGTACACTTGCAAAAATAGGACGAATTCGATAAGATCTATTGTACACAGGGAGAGGCAAAAAGGATCGTTATTCATTACGACTTGACACAAAATTTGTATCTAATTATAGTGTCACATCTAAAACAAAGATGTGGATACAAGTAGGACCTATTGCGTTAATTCCGAACAATACAAAGAATAAACGATTAAAAAAAACTGAGGGATCAGCAGAAGGTTTGCAATGCAGTCTACTCAATAGCGATCGAGCTACTGCAAAAATAGAGCTCATGAACAGCAGGTTGTTGCAATAAGATCTCGAAAGCTTCACGAAGAGCGCAAATATTAGCTGTTCAAAGACAATAAGAAGAGAAATGAGTAGAGAGCAGCTTTTGAAATGCATCAAAAAGCATATTAAAGATGAAATCAAAATAAAGAACTGAGCAGAAAATCGAATCTATATCAATGATGCCTCGGAAAAATCAGCTAGAAAATAGGGAAGGGCAAAAAACCGATTTGAATACACTGAGTCTACATACTTGTTGCTATTGCAAGAAACCACGGCATTTCCCATAAATTGTAAGTTTCACACAATGAGTTTAAGTGATTAATAAACGCAGTCCATGCTACAACTGTGGATCGAAAATCCATCAATTATAGGATTGTAAGAGAGTCAATTGCAGTGTACGCAACAAATATAGACACCATTCGTCCATTTGCAAAAATCAGAACCCAGTGAAAAAAATCTTAATGACATTAGAACTGAAGAAGAAGCATGCAAAGACTTCTAAGTCAACATGCGAAGTAAATCAACTCACTCGAATGTCATTCACAAAAAAAAATTGACACATTTGAACGGGCATTCTGGCGACGTTGAGAGAACGTCGAAATCAATTTTCCTACTAATAACAAAGACTTTAGTGATAAGTTTAAACAAAAGAAATATCGTAGAAGTTTCCGTATCATTAGATAGAGGATCATCATAGGAATAGAACTTTTCATTTATTGAGAAAAATTCAGAAACCTACCTCAAAAACAATGAAAGGCACCATGCTGGAACTGAATACATTTAGAACGAACAACATTAAAAAGAATCGATCTCGTGAAATAAAGATCGATGCAAATTATGTTGTTGAACAACTTTTCTCGATTCTACAGATTGAACTCGCTGTTTTCACGACTAAGTCTTTCTATTGATTAGCTCAATTGAAATGATAGCTAGCATTCTATACAGACCTAGATTATCGGCTGAGTACAAGAAATTCTTGTTCGCTGGGGAGGGTTCCACACTATTTTTTTGTGAAGAATATGGTAATTACTGCTCTCGATACCTAAATTTCTGAATATTTTATTAGCTTAACGTCCGATTCGCATAACGTTCTCCTCTTTTTTGCCTTTTATTGTGTGGTTGATCTATTTTAGTACCCTATCTGTGAGCGGCGAGCAAGTTATTAT
>KN716582.1:17364-35679 GCA_000816705.1 Dictyocaulus viviparus
TTATTCTTTCTATTGATTAGCTCAATTGAAATGATAGCTAGCATTCTATACAGACCTAGATTATCGGCTGAGTACAAGAAATTCTTGTTCGCTGGGGAGGGTTCCACACTATTTTTTTGTGAAGAATATGGTAATTACTGCTCTCGATACCTAAATTTCTGAATATTTTATTAGCTTAACGTCCGATTCGCATAACGTTCTCCTCTTTTTTGCCTTTTATTGTGTGGTTGATCTATTTTAGTACCCTATCTGTGAGCGGCGAGCAAGTTATTATTGGGAATCTAGATTACGTCGCAACCACTTTTGCAATGTTGGGTGAATCAATAGTGATTTGAGAGGAAAATCAATAGTGTCGACCAATCACAGTCAATTATCATTGTGTGGACGAATTCATCACACGATCCGCGTTAATTTCTATTCTTCATCTTTTATATGGCGTAGTTCAATTTATGTAACCACCACTGGCCAAGGTTTCCGAATCCCTCGAGGCGTTGGTGGATACATTCTCCGGTTGGGTTATCATATTTTCCTTGTCATATTATGCATCAGTCACATCATGCAACGACGTGGAGTGCTGAATAAATAAATATATAGAAATAAGGAAAAAAAACCGTGCTGCAATATTTAACAAAGGATCTCAATTACTTCATTTTATCTCATCAAGCAGCTTGTGCTACAATATGTATAAAAGGTTCAAAGAAAAGAAGAGCAGAGTGACTTCTCTGATCACTTGAGTATAACATTTGAAATGGACCACCGCTGATAATAGGCGCAATCGAGGTGGAAACAAAAAAGCCTGCTTTTCTGCATACCGCTCGCCATGATAGCCCAATGGACTTTTTTGACTCTATGGAGCATCATAATACCTTTCTAGAGGCTTTGTTAAGATGTTTGATCGTCGGGCTGGTGATCTTCCTGCAGTGCGTTTGATGTCCAGCAGAATCCAATCGCTATCAACTTGTGTGAAGCGGTTGTCATTCATAGCATCACGTGTCCAACTCACGCAAGAGTCGAGCTAGTGTCTTGATGAAAACAGTTGGTACATTCTTCAGATTTCTGCTGTAATACTTGCTGGTCTGGGAGATATATGATTCCGGTCGTATTCCTCATCGATGCTGACAATGATCGCATCATATCAAAAGCTGGCTAAACAGTCGCATAGATACAATTTGTTTTAGTTTTGGGATTTCTTATCTGAAAACTGTAGTTTTTTGTCCTTTACGCTTAAGAAAAATTTGGAGCACAGAAGATGATTAGATCCCGTATATAACATTGTGACACCAACGAAATTTTTTGTACAAAGCATCGTGTTAACTGTGCCTCGGTCTATTTCGTTATGGTACTTCTCGTTAAGAAGCGTCTGTTGTGAGGATAAAGACTCTTGAAATCGTGGGTCATTATGTATCATCTTGCTCGTAATGATAAACTTTGATAGACGCTTTTCCACTTCCTTCTATTCAAGTTTGCGGATCCGAATGTGACGTTTTTGTGGAATTATTCTACGTTCGGTGTTATTAATAAGATCCAACGGTGACCTTGTAGAATGTGTGGTCTTCACTGTAGAACGTTTTAAAGTCCATAGAAAATGCTTTAATTTCATCTTTATTGTAGTCCAATGTGGTAGTGTAGATTCAAGATTGGAAAAGCTGTTATTGGGAAATGTCTCTTTTAATTTCAAGCGTCCGATATGCGTCGTTAGTTCTTCATATGAATTCGTGTTCATGACCAAGTTCGAATTCACGAGTATACCTACGCCACCGACAGTTCCCTTATCATATGTTCCTCGAAACAGCGTTTTTTCAGTGTTGTAAGACTTCATAACGTGCAATAGAAGTTTTTTTGTTTTTTCTTCTTGAGCAATAGTATGAGGCTAGTATATAATACTTATCGGATAATCGCTAACGTTCCGGCGATGTATTAGAATGAACAAATACCTAAGAAAATAGAATAAAAGTTGAACTTGTTTACTCTGAGGAAGGTGATATTGCTGAAACTTTAGCCATTATTCAATAATTACTTTATATCAACCTCGCGTTATTGCTCGACAAGAAAAGACGAAGATAATTTAACACCAATTGCCTAGGTTGATAAATAGCCAGTCTTAAAAAATGGATCAGAAGGTCTCCCATAGAAGATTCTGATGCACGCGTTCCTCCCTTGTACGTACAGAGCGTCATTTTAATTCTTTCACGTTTACACAGCCTAGTTTGTCCATGGAATTTCGGCAGCCCCTTCGCACCCGTCCTACCCAACGCCCTCGTATCGTGACAGGAGCTTTTCAGGGTTAGGGGCATCAAGTCTATTTCTTCCGGTGTTTCTTAAAATTGATGCTCATTTATTTGAAGAGATCCCTAAGCGCCTAATGAGCCAACACAGCAGAACAGAAACAGGGAGTTCATTCTCTGAATATACTCACGTCTCAGTGCAAAGCTGCACAGCGGCGCAGTGGTGGAGTTGCCGCAGCGACAAGCAGGTCCGATTCAGTTCGAAGCCGCCCATCATGCCCGTCATCCCTCCGGTATTGGTAAATTGGTACCACAGAAATCTGGGTAGGATGAACAGTATTGATATGGTGAAGCGGTCAAATCAAATCACTGTATAGACCAGTCTCGCATTCGACCACCACGATATTACGTTTAGCAAGACTATGTATGCAAATCTCGCTATAAGAGAGTGATCAAAGCCAAATATTATCTTATCTTAACTCAGTACGATTACAAAGTCGCTTTTGGCTAGCGATTTACCCCTATCCAACATCTGGATCGCAACTAACCGGAGTGTGGTCCGTGGACCACGATTCTTAGTAGTGAAAAATGTACAATGCAAATTAATAACATTAGCAGGTCACATGGAAGTCATTGCAACATATATATTTGCAAGTGGATATTACAACAAATCTTATCATGTTGAAGGAAAATCACCGCCACTGAAAACGTAATAGCAATTCCAAAAGTGGAATTAGAAATTAGAAATGAACTCATCAATGCTGCAGCGTGCCGGGTTAGATAAAAAAGATAAAGTATAAAGTATAAAGATATATAGAGTTAGAGTCATTAATAGAAGCATTGAAATAGGAAAAATTACCTAACATTTGATCACAGACCCTCTCAGAAAATTCACAGCAGACTAGATGATATAGTACAATATTTTTAGAGCAGAATACAGTATTACAATAGCAACGCCGCAATTTTGCCCTAATAAGAAAAACAAATCAACCAGATACATCATTTACGCTACTAAAATAGGAAATGGCATAAACAAACCACGGTAAGCAAGGAATAGAGACCTACTTCAACCTACAGTGAAATGAATAATCGTTTGAATACTAAGCAACGTAAAAACTCTAACTTTACTAAAAGCGACCAAACAAGGGAAGTAATTGTTCTCATCCATATACTAATGAGTATAAAATCAAACTTTATTTGGTGAAGAAATGGTAGCAGCTAGAAAAATATTAATGGAGTACTATCAACTAACTTTCATGGCATCACCAACAAATCAATCCTTGAGTCAAATTCGTATTAAAATGGATCCATACATATTGCCGAAAGTTTTGCGAAAATGCACGAAGTATCAGAAAAATTGACGATCTACCTTATAAATACCCATATATGAATATAAAATAGGTACTAGGTCTATTAACCATTAGACCGTGACACGGCACGAGGGGACCATGTGTCATGTATTTTAATCGTATCTGGAAGATCAAATATTGTTCTACTAATTAATCGAACGACTGCGCGAAGTTCTCTGCCAACCCGAAGTCCGTGGCTTCACTCTACTCCATTAACAGCTCTTTATACCATTCTTACTTTATCATATTTACCTAAGCTTTAAATGTTCGTCTCTTTATATTTAGTTGCCGATGCTATTATGTCGTTATTTCTCCTAATATTATGTATAGGATAAACATTGGCATAATCTATCTCCCTGTAGATATGCGCCGAACATTCTTTCTTTATTTTATTGTAGAGATGTTCAAATGGGAATGGTCTATAGAATGACACGAGAAGACCAGCCTGTTGTCAACTTACTTCTGCTTACTCTACCCAATCACTCTGGCACCGGATCGCCGACCTTTGAAGGATGGAAAGCTGGTTAGGCTTGGAAGTTGGACTCTGATCCGCGTATACGGTACCAATCTCGTGTTTCACTGTGATCTCTCTCAGCTACGCTACTTAACTCCCAACATTATGTATATAAAGAATTAATTAAGTTTGGAGTTGTTACATTCACCTTTGCTCATCAAATGACGTCATCACACATAACCCGGTCAACTTCGCCACATTTTGGAGTGTTTTTTCAACCTATGTATCCGCTATCTCCACTCTTGATCTACTTTCAATCTCCAATAAATTTTTTTCGCACTTACTTCTGCTTCCTATAGCTTTTGATGCAGGAAATTACTTCCTCTTTATCATTCTCTGGTATCTTGATGTAGGAATGCAATTTCGGCCGATGCTCAGAGAGGTTGCAGCTGTATATTGAATGCGGAAGCGAACCAACTTTTCTTTCTCGATTGTTCCATAACTGGTCGTTTTCTGGTTCAACTGAAAATAAAAGTGTATAGTTGATCACCAAGATGAAAGTATTAATAATAAAAAGATTTTCGATTGTACTTAATAAACTATAGATCTTTTGCAAAAAAGAACTTTGTTCGAAATATTCCACACTTTTCTAGACTGAGAAATAGCTAATCAAAAATTCAAAACGTTGAAATTATAACAGAAAAAGATTTGTCCCATGTTTCATACAGCACTCTATTCTCTTGTCCCAATGAAATAGTTTTTCTCATGTTTTACGTTTTAAGCTCTGTAATAATAAAAATAGCTCATTTAATAGCATCCAGATAAGATCCGAATGAGAAACGAGGTGTTGTTGATAAATCTCACCTAATTTCACCGTTTGCAAGCGATTCACAATTGCAAATGATATGGCAAAGTTTCTATCAAGAATGTAGTTTAATTCAATGTCGTCGTCATCCAAACCAAAGGGACGCATCAGATCCTGACCAACCTATACACATCGTATTGATTGTCGTTTATTGTTGATACATCGAATACTTGGTAATACTGAACAGAATAGTTTGGAATAGTTTACCTTGAACCAACCAACAAAGAACAGGAATTGGACAATTGTGAAAATGGGGATTATGAGGTCGATCTCGTTTTTAGCATTTATGTCGGGAATTAAGTGCTGACGTCCAAACAATGCAAAGAAGAATGATGCATACGTGGCTAAGGCTGCCACCTTAAAAACCAGTGTTTAAGAGATATTTTGTGTTACCTATAAATGTTATACGTACACAAAATTTTCCATAAGAAACCGTTCAACCAGTTTTTTTAATATTTTAACTTTTTGCACGGAATATGTAAAGTACTTCAGATATTTTTTGAAACTGTTTATACCAGAAGTTGACTTTTGAACAGAACAATGGAATAAACGACCTACATGAATTGTTTATTTGTTTTTCGTATAATATACAAATATTGCAGAAACATTAGAATCCCACCGTAATCTATATTATTATACCAGAAGTGAAATACGCAATCAGGATGACGACCAAATATTTCATGCCGTTTCAGTACGTACCAGCTATGACAATCCGATGCTCCATATAGGTCTAATGAAGTTGTAGTTTTACGAGATTTTGTATCCTTTTTAAATCATCGAATAACTTTCGTAGTGGCTAAGATTTCAATAAGATGATGGAATGCTAATTATCTAAGCACAATCGCAAGCCTATAATGTGATGACTGGATGCATTAAACAGCGACGTAAAGATGGCATAAACAGAGGTGAAACAAATGAATATGATTGTTTCACATTTATGTAAGCAAATTGTAGCAAAAATCCAACACACACAAATGTTTAGGAAGACTAGAATTAATGCTCTGATCAACGTCAATCAATAAATCATCAATCAATAATGAACTTACAAAACTATGAGAAATTTGCAATGTGAGAATACTGCAAAAGTGTAGACACTACTGATCAAATTTTTATAAAGGTGTGAAAGAAGAAATGCTGCACCTGCGTATAAACCAGCGGCAAGCAAACCCAATCGTAACAGAACAGTTTTCGCAAAGACTGTCGGTATACTTTTAGTTCAGTCATGAAACTATTTAAAAGCGCAGCAGAGGGCTTGTTTTCCTAAAAGCTACACTTTAATCTGCGCTGTACAACGCCAAAATTGACCTGACCTCTTCTTCTTCACGCATGATCTGTTGAATCCAATGAAGAGGAGTCATCCAACGAATTGTTTCACACTCTTCCTATAAAGTCAAAAAAGATTCTAGTTAATATTACCGACATGGATACGCGCAGACTTAAGGAATGTTACTATGAACATGCTTACGTGAAGGTTTGCGAGTACTTCGTACTCTTTTTGCGTAAGTAGTCCAGCATGGATAAAACTATCTATAGTCGGAAATCGTAGACGGATCTTTGATGAGATATCGCGCCTGGAAGCACTGATTACTCAATGGTATAAAAAGATCTCTACAGTCATCACCACATTAGATTTCGCAACATACACCTACCTGTACGTGATTTAAAAAAAAGAGACTTCACAACAAGTTTTCAGTTCATAAATAGATCATGATGAATTTTATCATTACCATCCGAAGCGTTTGACAACAAAAATGTTTTATTGTTTAATTATTCTTGGTTTGCATATGATTCCAAGAATTTTCGCACTTCATTACATACAAGATCATATCAGCAGTGTTAACAAGCATATAAATTCACATGAAAAAGTACAAATACCTGAAAGGCATCACGTTGAACATTTCGTAATTCTTATCAAAATCTATGTAGGTCCGAGACGACCCTTAGATAAATCAAACATTCCGTCCATGAATGATCGGCATCAAAGTAATCTGCTATGCTAAGTAGTGCAGCAGTGAAACAGTTCAACTCTTTATCGTGATTGTGTGCTTCTAAGACCTTTTCATCTCACCCAGAAACCTAGTTAGCAATAAATCCGTCAGGAATGATCACCGTCTAGATGAAATGAAGTCAATGGGAGCATATCACTCTGTCCCATGAAAGCCGATGACTACCTGTGATAAAGATTACGATTTATTGTACTTTGGCAACAAGAAAAAACAAAGCGCGACAACAATACTCTGATCTCAGTAGCTGAAAAACATAGTTCTACCAACATGACATTGGATGGTAAGAAAACGGGTAAACGGTGAGCAAATATCATGTTTGACGTCAATGAAGCTCGATGAAATGAGCTACTCACAAACGTCTATTAAGAATGTTCTTTACATTTTACATCTAACTTCAGAACAGGTTTCTCAGATGACCTTTATGCTACAGGCTTCAGTAGGTTGAGAGCATAAAAATCGAAATGTTATCGTTTAACAAAGGGACACCAATTAATTGCAAAAAAAAAAGCACTGACTGAAATGATAGTAGCGTGTGTAGTGTCGTACACTCGTCCATTATTCATGACGTCGACTCACATGAGATACAATTTTTTCCGTTCATCCATAGTCTAGCCATGTCGTCATAAGAAATTCAGTAATGTGAAATGTAGACTAACAGGTGCGATAAATGATTACGAACCAGAGTCATTATACAACTGGTTGAAAAAATGACCCGTAACGAAAAGTCACTAGAAAAGCCCAAACTACGAAATCAAAATGGAAATGGCGAATGCCTCTTGTCAGTGATTCACCTTTTCTATAGAAACATCATTACAAAGAAGAAACAACGCCGATCAAAGTGAAAGTCTCCAAACGAACGACTTAGGTGAAGATGGTCCATATTCAATTTAAAATGTAGACGTGTCTTCCTGGTAAGTAGGCAGAGCTATTTTTCTGCACAGGATCCTATCACGGCTTTCTCAACAAAAAATTCGCTTTAATAAAATCTGCAAAGTAGACTATTTTCTTCCACAAGAAGAGGAAAGTAGGTGCTTCATAATAGGAAAGCTCTTTCAATATTGTGTCATATATAACTGGGTGATTTTAAAAAATTGGATACCAATTCGTAAATATCTAAACACTGCAAAAATGCGCCAAATATGCTGTTTTCCAATGAAAAAGATCTCTTCAGCTGCTCGTTTTAGTTTCAACTCGTTTGTCACAGCGACTAATAAATAGCGAGTAAAAACGATCGTTAAAGAAAAATTCAGAAAGGTAAGAATAAGAAAAAATTACTAAAAATCAGCTCAAAAACGTTATAAGTCAAGAAGCTATTATTTAGGTTTTATTGCCACATTCTCAAAAAGTTAACGGATCATTTGAATGAAACCAAAACACACATTCACCTCTTCGATTCGAAGTTCTTTATGTAATAAATTTTCAGCACAGGTGCAATGTATTTCTTTGTAGATTCATTTATCTCACGTATTCATTTTCTTTATAATATCATAGTGTTCAGATATGAGTAGGCTGTATATTGACTTCAAATAACCAATCTTTTATGAAGTCAGTGCTGCTTATTCTATCAGATTATTTAGGTGCCATATCACAAAGCGGCTTGGTTTGCCTGTAAACGAACTCGAATCTTAGTACACTGTTTCCAGTCTGCACAACATTGCCCCACTAACTCCTGCTTCAAATGATAAGCATTATAAATGACTTACGGATGGGTTGATCACATAATGAGATCAGATAACGATACAGATGGAAGATATTGCAGACCAAAACTCAAAAAGATGCAAACGTTTTCGTAGACGATAACCTACAAGATGAATAGGCGTATTTCTGAATAACTTCCAGCAGCTGTAGAAACAAAACAACTACGGACGAATTCAATATCACAGAATAGATCTTGAAGGTATAGCAATGTATACTGATGACCTACGACTGAAAATTATGGTCGCTAAACAATGGAGAGAATAGAAAGATTGCTGACTCCTCCAAAACACATGACGGTGAACCATCTAAGCAGCAAAGTATTTCCGGATGAAAGCTCAGATAAGAGTAAATCTATATTAAGAATTTTGCTCCCATCAAAATAAAGTTGCGAAGTGGCAATGTTACGCTATTCTTATATAGCTGCGAATGCCTATGGTGAAGGTCTGAAAAGACTTTAGCAATGCTTTCCCAGTATTTCAAATATCTTTTAACCAAAGCAAGAGGTTTAAAAGGTTTTAAAGGTCAACCAATTTTCAAAAATTTAACCAATAAAAGAGCAAGCAGACCAACATACGATAAATTGAAGATAGAATGTTCGTTATCCATAACCTCGGCATCAACCTGTTGTTCACATAAGCTTCGTATTTTCGTCGACACATACGAAATTCTATCACTTTTCATTTTTTTTTCCAAACAACTTACTATAAGTGAATCATTGAGTGGTCGTAGAGCAAGGACCTTGGTAGTGTAATGGATCAGCACGGTAGACCGGATACCTGTAAGTGCGGGTTCAAGTCCCCCTGAGATTCCGAATTTCGCGGCCAACTCAGCATAATCACAGACTTCTAACCTTTTTTCAAATTCATTTCTGGTCATTCTTACTTTCCAACTATAGCAACCAAGAAGCATCATTGTTTGCTAGCATTTAACCACTGCAATCCATGAAAGCGAATCAGACCCAGCTGAAGACTCGTTTGAAGAGCATAATCCACATTATAGCTTTTTGGAAAACTAATTGACGGAAATTCAATTCGAAAACAAAACGGTCAACGGGAAAAAGAACCTTATCTCTTTGAAGTATCAATAACGCACGCTTCTATATGTAATTCAGAAAATTAACAAACAGAGTATTCAGCCAACTATAACGTGCAAAATCAATGAATGGTCCTCAAAGTTGGGTATATTCCCTGGAGGTCTTTCTATAGTTTTCTTTGGTGTATCCAAAGTTTGTACTTCTTAGTATATGACCTAACCATTTGTGTTTCGTTATTTATGCATACTACTCTAAGTCGTGATTTCTACATGGAGCTCAAGCTTGCTAAACATTGCTAATACCGACCAAATTTTGGAATACATGGTTCGAGCGCTCTATAAGTTCATTGCAGCACTTTTAAAGAAATCGATTACACAGCTACCTCTTTTTCACATAGCAGAGTTCTAAGAGTGGAAGCATGGCAGTGTCGATGAGGTGAGCACGTGGTTTAGGGTTCGTTATTTGAACAGTGGCCTCTTTGAAACGCTCAAATTGTAGCTCATGCTCTACGTCTTCTGTCTAGCTTGTCGTCCATGTAGTTCTCCATCTTCATTAAACCTTCAAAGTACATGTACGTATTTTCTCCTACCTAAGCTCAGCCCAGTTTTTCTTCCCGCCTTGTTTAATTCAGGGATCACCATCTCTGCTAAGTATGAATTTCTTGTCTCATTAGAGTAACTTCCTAATTCGCCCCAATGCTGTGCTAAACAACATTGGTAATGTAGTGTCGCCTTGTCAAATCCCCTTTCTACTGGGTATAGTCGACGGCACAACTGTCCCCTCGTGCTTCAGTTTCGATAACAGTCTGACATAGCCCTTGTGCTCAACGGATACATTTGTTGGTTGATAACAGCCGACCGAACTACATCCGCTTTGAAGTGAGCAAGCATTTTTTTCATTGTCGACAAAAGTTGCACTTTTTTCAGCACTTTTTTCGTTGTCGACAAAAGTTGAGACTAAGGGCACAGTGTTCTATGACCTTCGATACCTCTTGCTTATGGTCTATATAGTATAATCACCTTCGAAAACGCTAGTTTTACTGGTTGTGCTCCGTCAAAAATTTTCGACATACGCAAAAAACAATTTGGTGAATAACTTGTAAAGTTCACTCAGCAGTCATATTGGACGATTTGCGAAAATTTTTATTTGATCACCTTCCATAAAAAGCATGACTGTGCGTGATATCCTATATTGGTTTACAATCGTGTACAATTTTTTCCTATTGAAAGTTAGTTGACATATGTGCTGCAAGAAACAAATATAAAGTATGTCCTCTAGTATGCACAATCATTACGTAGAGAATACTCTACCGAGTATCCTCTACTTCACCACTCGAATTGCATGCAAGGGAAAGTCATATTATATATCGTATGGATTTCTGGTCTCTGAGTCATTTAGCCTCCGGTACCGACATAATAAAGGGACAGTATTTCAACATCTTTAGTTTCCTTCCACTCCTGCATCCCCTATATAAGCACCCGCAGCAAACATCTCATCCTTACGCATTACTTCTAACACAATATTCATTCACTTTTACTATTGAATTAGTTGTCATTATTTCAATGTATTACAAGTCTCGTACAATTGTTAGTGTCAATTCTATTGTATTAATTCTTGATTTATCGCTATCGTAGTCGCGATGTAGTATATTTGTGTATTGTTTAAATAAAGCTTTAATTACCCAAGTTTGAGGTGCGACCACTCAGGTTTGGAGCAAACCGACAACCACTGAACCCGAGCCCTTGCATACATTACAACAATAACATAATGAGGACAAAATAATATAATTAGAAACGAAAATTAATGCACTACAATAATATGTAGGATAATATATGAAAATATTATATGAGAGGTATAAGGGCATCCGGACAATGAGATATAAAAGGAATGGTGATTTAAAGGTTCTAAACCTTTTCTAATAGGCGGAGCAATTCCACGGCAACCACTAGAGATTATAGAAAGGAAAGAGAGCTACAACGAAAAGCTTACGACAGAGATAACTGCAAGTCATCGATCTAGGCGATGGATCCCCTTTTCATTATTGATAGCTGACTAAAGATAACTCTTTTCTAAGCAGAAAATTCTAAGGTATATGGTATAGAGGAAACATCACTAGAAGAAAAGAAAAAACATGAGACATTATTAAAAAATTTTTTATTTGCAAAGAGAAAATTTATTTATCTGAGAGAATTTACCTATCTAAATTCGCAGATATTAGACGGACTCTTCGTCCAAAGATTCCTTGTCCAAATAAAGCATCACTCACTACAGCTGATAAGTGCGAACTAGACATGTTCCACAAAAACTTAGAGGAATTAAACTGCAGGAAAAAATCATACTGCAAAGTTGTTGTTAACGACTACGATACAAGATTAGGAGCGATGAATTAAATGAACTCAAAATTAAAAAATTAGGATAGAGAGAACGGAACAAGATTGGTAGCCGTCTAAAAGGAGTTTTATTTGCATCATGCCTCTATGGAAATTCATTTTGAAGAAGAAATGCCGATGTACATAGTAGTATTGTAATGGCACAATTCATGTGGAGGTCAACCATATGTTGATCAACAGAAGATGGTGCTTTTTGAGACATTGGTAATACCTGGTTTCTGCCTCAAACCAAATCACCTCTGATGTCATTGGGATCAAGTTATTGCAATTTTATGCTATTCGCTCTGATGAAAGAAAAAAAGACAATTACCGTATCAAACCATGATATGAAGCCAACAATGAAAAAGTTCTATGCTAATCTCTTCAATTCTAATATTTCGCTCTACAATAACCGTTGCATACCCAGAAAAGTATTCACGAGGATTATCTTTATGTGTCCAGTATGCTTACTGTATGTACTCTACAAAGTATTCACGGCAGTTACCCCTTTGGGTATAACGGAGACTTTGGATGATGCCTAGTCAGTAGAACAAACAGGATTCAGAAAGGGGTTCTGCCGCACAAGCCGTGTAGTAGTCCTACATACGAACATTATTTGACTACTATCCAAAGTGCAATGCGAAATAACAGTTTTTTCCTCAATCTATCATCATAGCATTAGCAAAATTTTGACAAAAACCATAATTTCGGATAACATCGTCATTTTTTCAAAAAGTAGTGGTGAAGCCGAGGGTATGTTTAGAAACTCAGCGAGGCGAGCAAAAGCACAAGACTAACCAAAAATAGCACAAAGACTCAGTTATTGAAAATACATGGTGCGAAAGACAACATATCAATTTGGATGGATCTCCGATTACAGAGAACACCTTGTGAATTTGCGTTCTGTGAGCATAGAAAATAAAATGAACGAGAAACTTGACAGAAAAAGGACAGCAGCATAGGTTGCAGCCAGTAATTCACTGAAATGCTCAAAACTCCGCGCTTAGCTCTTCATTTTTATAGCCTTCCTGACGTCTTAATTTTACAACGTCAGCTGCCACTTGATGTTTGAACGATGTCTTCTCAATAGCGGCATTCAAATCGTCCAGTAAGAAAAAGATGAGCTCAGAAAAAAATGAGCTTTGGTGTTCACTTACCTCTGTTGCGGCATTCACCAGACATTCGTGTTCAACGTAATATCGTAGTGGTGATCAAATGCAAACCTGGTTTATACAATGAATTAAGTTGACCACTATTTACCGCATCAATGCTTAGATTTTCGACTGAGTACGAGAAACTGTTGTTTGCTGTGGAGGGTTCTACACAATTTTTTATGAAGAATATAGTAATTACTGTTTTCGGTACCCGAATTTCTGAATATCTTATTAGCTTGACATCTGATTTGCATGATGTCATCCTGTTTTTCGCCTCCTTTTATTGTGTGGTTGATCTATTTTAGTACCCTATCTGTCAGCGGCGAGCAAGTTATTATTGAGAATCTAGATCACGTCGCAACCACTTTTGCAAGGTTGGGTGAATTAATAGTGATTTGGGAGGAAAATCAATAGTGTCGACCACTCGCAGTCAATTATCGTTGTGTGGAAGAATGCATCACACGATCCGCGTTGATTTCTATTCTTCATCTTTTATATGGCGTAGTTCAATTTATGTAACCACCACTGGCCAAGGTTTCCGAATCCCTCGAGGCGTTGGTGGATACATTCTCCGGTTGGGTTATCATATTTCCCTTGTCATATTATGCATCATTCACATCATGCAACGACGTGGAGTGCTGAATAAACAAATATATAGAAATAAAAAAAAACTGTGCTGCATTGTTCAACAAGGGATCTCAAATATTCCATTTTATCTCATCAAGCAGCTTGTGCTACAATATGTATAAAAGGTTCAAAGAAAAGAAGAGCAGAGTGAATTCCCTGATCACTTGAGTGTAACATTTGAAGTGGACTACCGCTGATGATAGGCGCAATCGAGGTGGCACCAAAAAAGCCTTCTTTTTTGCATACCGCTCGCCATGATAGTTCAGTGGACTTTTTTGACTCTAGAGGGCATCATAATACCTTTGATCTTCCTGCAGCGCGTTTGATGCCCAGCAGAATCGAATCACTAACAACTCGTGTGATCCGGTCATCATTCATACGCATCACATGTCCAACACACCCAATCTTTGATAGGTTTAAGTGTACGACTGCGTCTTCAGTCTTTTATCACTGACTCTGATCAGGACTTTGGATCTCCACTTTCTCTTGTTTGATACGGAAAACGCCTAGGATTACCATTTCGATGAAATGTTGGATTGCTCTCGATAATCTACCCTCTTGCTTATGTGCTGCCCAATTTCTTACGCATGCGTTAAAGCAGGAAGAACCGTGGTATCCGAAAAAATTGTGCGCTGAAAGTTCTATATTTTTTTGTTTTGATCGCTACATCTTCGATGCTCTTTTGTATTCCTAAAATGCTAACTTTTTTCTGCTGACCTCTGATAATATGGCGTTCATAATATTGATTTCACGACCTAAGTGCACAAAGCTTGAGCATTCTAAGATGTTCTTTCTGTTAAGCGCAAATGGGGCGTGACAACCATATCCATTCTTTATGAACATCGTCTTCTTGAAGTATAGTCTAAGTCCAATACCTCCACCAGCTGTGTCGAAGCAGAGTAGCACCCGTTTTGCTTGCTCGCTTGTTGATGTAATCAATGCAATATCACCATTAATGTAAAGACGGGGAAGTGGCCTCTCGCTGATAATTTTCGCATGCTGTTCTCTAGAGAGGCTGCGAATAGCTTTGGCGAAATAGTATCGCCTGGCAGAACCATTCTTTTAATGTCGATGATGTTATCTTTGTAGAACGTGGAAACTTTTATAGTTAAATTCTTGCATAACTCACGTGAAATTTTCATATATGGAGCAGGAACTGTATCATTAGTCAACGCGTTGATGACCGCTTCTGTTTGTACGAAATTGAAAACATTTTCAAGAGTTTGGAGCAGTGTAGTCTTGCAATTGTGTGATTATGGTTTGTCGTAATAAGCCCTTTTCGGAACCCTCCTTAATAACACGCTTGTTCTTTTTCTACTGTTCTGCAATCCTGTTAACACGAATCGTGTGAAAAGATTACACATGACAGACAACAGGCTGATTGAGCGATAGATACTAGTACCCTCTTTTTTTGTACAATAAAACTCCGTTTTGACAGGTAGCGTGTGAAAAGTCGAGCTAGTGTTATGATGAAAACAGTTGCTACATTTTTCAGTTCTCTGCTGTAATCCTCCCTGATCTTTAAGCAATACGATTTCTTGCCGAAGGAATGGCATCTCAGATTTTGGAAGCTTTGCTTGCAAAGGCGTTTGCAGCAACATAAACGTATTTCCTTTCTTTTTATAGAGATAGTCGAACGTGGCTACCGAAAACAGTAGTAATCATAGATGATTTTTTTCATTAACTCTCTGGAAGAAGTAAGTGTTTCCTTCTAGCGTCGTGAAGCAGTCATCTTGATTTCATGATTTATAAAGTATCGGCGGATGTAGCAAATGCTTTTGCCAGGCTTAGCTGCCTCATTCATCACTTCTGCTCTTTTCTATTTCAGATCTTTTTTGTCACTTCTCTGCAGCGCTAAGCAAGTTCGGACGTTAGCCGGTGACTGCTCGCGGCTTTATCAGCTCCCCGTTGGATTTTTAGCAATTTTTGGTACTTCCCATTCATTCACAAGTAATAAATCACCACTCGATGTAGTGGTAATCGTTTATATATATCATTACAACAATACGCTAACACTCTGATTGGATAAAGGTATAAATGGGCTCTAGCTTTTCATCCATACTTTTATTGTTTGAGTTTATTTCTCCTTTATTGCTGGATACTTTATGGTTGGACCTTATCACACTTCTGCTCTTCTACCGATTATACCTCTCTTTACTCTCATGAGAAAGAAACCTTACTTTGTTCTCACACACGCTTTCTATTCGTATCGCCATTGATACGCTATTTTCTTTATTTTATAATAAAGGTCTATCATTCAAGTTTGAGGTACATCCCCCAACTTTGGGATATACCATACGGCTACTGAACCCGAGGCAACATAGGATTATCATTATTATCAACTCCAGAGTTCTTGAAGACAAACGTCTCGTAATAGTTACTGAACTCCCGGCATTTTTTGCGCTATGATGGATGTTCTGAATTGGCCGATCATCCTCTTCGTCAATGTCGTCAATGACGATATCTTTTTAAAAGCTAGTTAAAGAGTTGTACGAATCCTAATTTGTTTTCATTTTAAGATGTCGTTTTTTAGAAATTCCTGCCTTCTCTCCTTTGTACGTGATGACAAATTTGGTGCAAAGACGATGGTTGGATTTCTCTTTTGTTTTCGTTTTTTTTTTTTCGCTTTGGGACAACTGCGACATCCGCTAGGCCAAATTTATTTACTATAACGTGGTCTATTTCGTTATGGTGCTTTCCATCAGGAAATACACACGTCCATCTTAGAGAGTTAAGGACTTTTGAATTTGTGAGTTATCATGGATCATTTTGTATGCACCTCCAGGACTGAGAGGTGTTCCTAGGTTTTTCATTTTGTTATGAAAACCTATCCAAGAGAACATCTATCAGGAACCGCCACCGACTCGATATAATAAAGTCACAAGGATGCACATCCCTATGATCCATGAAGGCCGGTGACTGCCTTCGGTGAAGACCGTGAGAACGCCTGAGCTGGGCTATCTCAGAACTCCAAGGAATTCAAGCTACACCAGAAAACTTCGGCCTTTATCCCCCGCACACTGGGCTCTGCCGTCTGTGACGTCAGACGGTAAGACAACCGGTGAGAGGCGGTCAAAACGTCGGATACGAATTTGGAACAGGCGTCCACGATACGCTATGGAGATTTTTCTTTTTTGTACATACAATACCAGAACAGCCTCCTCAAACACCGAATTTTATGCTCTTTTTAAAGCTTCGAAACTTATGAAATTTTACGTGATGGTTTTACAAGAGACCAAGAGCAGAAAAGCCTGTGAAAGATAATTCAATGAAGGGACACTTGTTATCCGTCGAAAGAAGGTCCCACACGAAACGATTGTGATGTTGGCTTTGTCATACATCCATCCGTCGTCCATCTCGTCGACTCTTGTAAAATCCTATCTCCTCGTTTAGAATTACTCCGTCTCCAACCACGGCGTCATAAAAGAAAACCAGGACAATCAATTGTTACTCACCAACTGGTGCAGCAAATAAGAGCAAATTAGACGCATTTTACAACCAGTTGGAAAAAGTTATCAAAAACGAAAAATCCTTTTACAAAGTCTTTGTCGAAGATTTCAACGCGAAGATGGGAACGATGTACAAAAAACACTATAAGATCGGAAAGTTTAGAATGGGAGATCGAGATGAAAATAGAGAACGTCTTGCGGCACTCTTGTCCACAGCACGCGTCTTCAATGGAATCTCATTCTTTGTGAAGAAAGAACACCGCCGATGGACATGGGAGTTGCCAAATAGAACAACCCACACGGAGATCGATCATATTCTTACTAACAGAAGATATCTGCTAGATACGTCGGTAGTACCATCCTTCTGCACTTGATCTGTTCACCGGCTTCTTCGTGCGGAGATTCGCACCAGCAGAAAACTAGAGAAAAAAATATGTCATAGCACGAAAAGAAGTAGTTTATGATAGAAACGTTCTCATCGATATCCTTTCAATATATGACTGACAGATGAAAGATAATCTGAACGAAGACTATAATTTGTTTTTGAAAGGATTGCAAAAATGTGCCAAATATGCTTCAGTCTCCCAAATAAGAAGATCACAACGCATTTCTGCGACAACTCGAAACTAGGAAATGACTGATACTGAAGATTATCCTGTTGCACATAATAATAGCATTAAATGACGCAAATGGTAGCAAGGGTCATAGAAGCTTATCGAGAATACCACCTACTCTTTGTTCTCACCTTCATCGACTTCGAAAAAGCATTCGACAGCGGAAGCCGTGCTGTCAGCTCTTCTCGATCAAGGACTGGAACCGTCCTATGTGGAAATCCTCGACGTTTGTTATCGAAATTGCACAACGAAAAAACAGCTTTTCGATCGAACCCCTAGCATTCCTATAAAAAAAAGGAGTTCGACAAGGCAATAAGTTTTCGCCAAAGCTGTTTACTGCCACACTGCAATGGATAATGATAGATTAGGACGAAAGAGGTATACGTATCGGTGGAAAATTCCTATCACACCTTCGTTTCTATCACACATCGTCCTATTTTCGACCAGAACAGAGATAGAAGAGATTATGTCG